>VXAC01006661.1:326224-340275 GCA_013399225.1 Rhipidura dahli | reverse complement strand
GGGGCCGGGGCTGCGGCGCTGCCGCCGGCGGAGGTCGTGCATCGCGGGGCACAGCGGCGGCCCCGGTGCCCATCCCCGGTGCCCATCCCCGGTGCCCATCCCTGCCCGGCAGCCGGCACCATTTCTGGGTGAAATCTGGGCTGCTTTAGTGCTGCTGTGCCACGCTCGCTCCAGGAACGGCTGAAAATAGCGGCGAGTCCCAGCCGGGGCGCTGGGGATCTCCGCGCACGGTGCGGTCGCTGCGGGTCGCATCCTCGGTGTCCGCACACCGACACGGAGTTTCTTCACACGAACGGGGATCGGGCAGTGGAAGGGGCTGCCCGGGGAGGTGGCGGAGCCTCCGTGCCCGGAGGTGTTTAAGGAATGCCCGGCCGTGGCACTTCGTGCCGTGCTCCAGATGACACGGTGGCATTATGTCACAGCATGCACTCGATGAGCTCAGAGGTCTTTTCCAACCTGATTGATTCTGTGATTTGTTTCAGTCACTCCAGGGAATGTCTGTTTGCTTTTTAAAGATGCATTTCTTTAACGAAATAAACCAGGCAAGTACAATTCTGTTCATTTCAGTCTTCATTCAAAAAACATCTCTCTGGACAAATCTGACGCGGTAGTGTCCCTTTGAGATGATTAATTTTTCAGCGTTTCCAGACAGAAAGAGTTGTTTGTAGCAATACTGCTCAAGCTGTAAACCTGTGGATTTTCATAAATTCAGCAAGCCGTATTGCATGGGATACCTCCGAGGACCACCTAAGAGCTGCGGGAAGTGGTGTGAGTGATTCAGGAGGTGGCAGTCTGCCATCTGAGTCAGTGTGGAATGAATGCCCCTGCATGCTGCTGGAGTTACTGCTTTTAGGGATTGGACACTGACATGGGTCTTGACATTTCTCATCACTGATGGTCTTGGGGCACACGTGAAAAAAGAGCACAATTAATTCACGTGTCCTCACTTTTGTGCCTCTACTTGCAGAGGACTTTGCTTTCATCTCGGCTGAACGGAATTGAGGCACTAATTTCTTGGGCATATTTTGATGTCCCTGGGGAATAGTTGCCCTATGCCAGCCACTGTGGTCCACTAAAAAAACACATTCCGATTAAATTTATTACTCTAGCTGAACAGAAACACCGGGGAGATTGCAGATACAGCACAAATATGTTCTTTCACACGCTGCAAAATAGCAGTAGGCGAGTTTATGTCAAATAGATACATATTTGGGTAGCTTTTTCAAAACTACATCACTTTGACCCAGTCCTGCTCATATTTAAGTCACTTTTCCCCACTAATTCAGCAGTTCTTCTGCAATGTGTGTTTTGTGAAAGTTTCCCCCTTTAAGCTTTTTCTGCAGGACACTCTTCAGTTCTTGGACAGTTGGCCAAGCCTTGGGGATGAGCTCCTCACACAGTCCTGCATTTTCTTGTGTGCTGCTTCCAGGTGAGCAAAGGTTTCCTGCTCCAAGAGAGACCTCTGCTCTTTGCAGCAAGAGGAGGAGTGGGGTGCAGGAGGTGTGGGAGCAGCAGGGAAGCTGCAGGAGACCAGACGTGACAAGTGCTGAAGCAGAACTTCTCAGCTCTGTGGTGGCTTCTCACCAGAAGAGATCACAGCTCCTATGGAATCCTGTCTGCTTTTATTTCCTTAGTATTTGACTTTCTTGCTTCCTTAAGAAGCAGGAATTGCTGATCTTCAGTCTCTTGCTTTGAACACCACCTACACCTCAAACAACAGCACAAACAGAGGCAGAGGGGGGTGACTGACCAGGGCCAGTGCTCATGGCCTGCAATGGAATCCCTCTAAGCCTTTTTGGAGAACTGACTGGGGATGGAGCCTGGATTGGCAGAGACTTTTCCAGCTCCTCTCCTTGTGGATTTATGCTAAGACCATTAAAAGGAAGGTGGGAGGAGGAATGGCTTGGCACGCCTGCTTTCTTGTGGTCAGCATTCAGCGCTGTAGATTAGCTCTGGGGTCTGGAAGGGGATGAGCATCCACCTTCTGAAAACTGCGCCCCTTTTGAACGTCTGAAGTTAAAGATTTAAATCCTTTGGACTCCCTGCATGGCCTCTGAGGCTGGAACAGACTCTGTGGATGTGCAGACTGACGCTGCCCTTGCAGCAGGAGGCTGGCGGACCTCAGCGACAGAGGGGATCCCACTGCCTTGCGTTCGGAGGGGGCTGTACAGAGACAGGCAGGCAGAAATCCCAGAGCTCTCCGTGCCCTGGGGAGAGCAGGGGAGAGAGACAGAGAGCAACCACTGTGCCCGGAAACATGTACGTGCTGCATGCAGGCTGTGCCTGTGGGAATCGGGGGAGACAATGCAACAGACAGCGAACAATGAGCGTCTGTAATGGGCAGCCGCGGAGCCAAAGCAGCCCAGTGTGCTGCAGGACACAGAGGGGCTGTGGAAACAGCAGCCTCACGAGGGAGAAACCCTGCCAAGCCTGCTTAGAGGACAAGAAACAAACCCTGCTTAGCTGGAAGATGGGGTGGAAAAGGGAGTAGCAGAGAGTGGGATGGAGGAGAATAAAGAGGCATCCCGCAGGGGCACTTTGCAGGAAAAAGAAGAAGTCATCCTCTTTTTTGATGGATGGCCACGGATGGAAAATGGCAGCAAGCAGGACGATGCAGGAACAGCAGCTGTGGAGCAGCTCCCGGGAGAGCAGCTGGGCAGGGAGCCCCAGTCCTGCCCGCACACGGCTGCGCTGCTCCGGGGCTCCGCAAAACGCTCCTCCGGCTGCACAGCGCTGCGAAAAGCGGCTCCCAGCGCTCCGGAGCACGGGCAAGCAGCACCCTCTGCTGCTGGCAGAGCTGTCTCCAGAGCAGCGATGTCCTCTGCCGGGAGCGCGGGGCAGGTGTCCCCCGTGTCCCCGGTACCCTGCTGGGGCCACCGCCAGCTCCCTCCCGACAAGGCTGCGGGATCCGGGCAGTCCCATGAATTCCCGTCGCCCTTAGGTTTCCCCCCCTCCCTCGTGCTGCAGACTTTTTGGTTTTCCCGAATTAAGCTTTTTAACATCACTCAGGTCCGTCCCACAAGCACGTTCCCAAATGGGATGTGCACACCTCAGACAGACACAGAGCACTGGGTCTCCTCCTCCTCCTCCTCCTCCTCCCATTCCCTCCCTCTCCCTGGGTGACGCTGCCCTTTTCCGCAGCACCTGACTCCAGGTTTCCCTTCTTCATAGGGGCAAATACCCAAAACTTGGTACCAGCTGCAGCTCCAGCCCCTTGGGAATCAGCTCTGGGACCTTCCATGGGGCCAGCCCGAGTCACAGCACAGCCCCAGCTGGAGCTTCAGCTGTACCCTCCCAGCTCACAGATCGATGGACTGGAGTTAAAAATGCACTTTATAAACTCTGTGTTATTAAGCAGCCTGCACTATGGTGACAGTGTCCATGGAAATGCAACTCAGGGAGTAAATGTGGATCAGGGGAGGCTTTCCCAAGGCCTGGCCCATTCCAGGACCCTGCACAGCACTGGGTGGTTCCATCTTCTCACCTTAAAAGGGCTTTGACTGCTCCTTGTTTTGAAAAGTCCTGGCCTTGGCTGGATGAGACACCAAAAAAAAAAAAAAAAAAAGCAAGAGTCAGAGCGAACATTTAAAAACTGCAGTGACATTGTCCACTTCGCACAACTCAAACCCCAAAACATCACTCCCCAGGAGGACAGGGAAAGACCATCCATCTCTGGAAGAAATTAAAAGACACTTCTTATTAAAAACTATTTATTTTTTATAAATATAATTTCTTCATTCATTAAGCAACATGAAAGGAATCACAAAACTTAACTCATGGGAAGAAATTATTTTACAATTTGATTTATAAAAGTTGGTGTGAAAAATGAATTCTTTCCAGTGTTAGTTTTCTGTAAGACATAGAAATAATCATACCATTGAATTGTAGGAATTGACATTAAAAAATTAATAAAAATTGGTATCAATAATCACTTAGAGGAGAAACAGAGGGTAAGAAGTCACTCCATGGAGCTGCCTTTGCAAAGAAAGGTTAATACAAGCTCTCAAGAAGGTGCACACCTTCTATTAATAACTTTCACAAAATAAAAATAGCCCTGCTTCTTTGGCCTACAGCCCAGTGGATTGCTACCATTCCTCCTCATCAGATTTGTTGCTCATTTAACCCTTTTCCCACCCAGTCTCTCTCTTTCCAGTCATAAATTTTATGTATTCCAAAATATTTGGTTTTCATGTAGCAAGTGCTAAGTATTAAAGAGTTTAACAGGAATTGTCTGTGTGAAAAAAACCCCACAGTTCTAAAAAATCCCCCAAACAACCCAGACAGCTCCATTCACCAAGGAAAACATGGGGAAACTTTTAATGGATTTTAACAAAATCCAGGATGAATTTTGGGGTGAGCCACTAGATAGAGACTTCACAAATAAACCCTATTTCCAGCTGCAAAGAACAGCAGCTCCCTGGGAAACAAAACCCATGTGCTTACTCAAAAGTGCAAATAAAACTCTCTGTTTATTTCAAGATATGCCAGCCACCAATTAACAAGGAAGTGTGCAAAAATAAGAAAACTCCAATGCCACAGTCACCTGTGAGACAGGAATAAACTCTGGTATTCATAACAATATAGTTACTCTCACATAGGTCAATTTTTAATTAAAACTTGTTCCCTCACACCAAATACAAAAGAACTGGAATGAAGTCAACGTGGACGATTTTTGTTTGAAAAGAAAAGTGATGTTTGAACCCGTGGACGTACCAGGCCTAAAGCACCTTGCTCTGCACAACTGCTCCGAGCACTGTGGTGGATTTTGGAGCCAGTGTTTGCCACAGAGAGAGAGTTTCTGGCCAGGGGAGCCCGCAGAGCTCACCTCCCTCCTGCTGTCTAACCCTGCCTGTGACCAGGGCACACCTGGAGCAAACAGCCACAGACTCCCACAGAAGGGGATAACCAGCCAGGCAAGGCACTGCCCCAAAGGCAAATAACCCTTCAGAGCATCTGGGGGTGTCCTGGAAGCAGAGGACGCCCCTTGTGCGTGGCAGCCTTTTGGGAAGGTGAAAATCAGAGAACTGGGAAGGGGAGAGTGAGGTCTCTGGGCAGGCCTGGGTGTGTCCAACGCTGCCTGTGAGCAGCAGAACCCCACGTTTCTATCCATTTCTGTACATTTCTGTACATTTCTGTGCATTCCCAGGAACACCTTCTGCTGTCCTGTCAGAGGTGAATCTGCCACTCTCGTGTGCCCAAGGGCTGTGCTCAGAGAGAATTCCCTCTCTCCCAGGTCAGTCTCCCTGAGTTCACACAGCAGCTCCTGCAAACCCTGCAGCTCCCTCAGTGTGCAGCAGTGACAGACACCAGGGCACTTCACAAAGCTGCCTCCCCACAGAAACTTTGCAAGCCACCAAATGATGCTGAAAGCTTCAGTTCTGAGGAGAGAAAAGTTCACTTCAGAGAAGGAGAGAGTTAAAGAAAACATTCCTTTGCTACCTAAACCAAACAACTCCTCTGAGCACCGAGCTTTTCCCTCAATAATTATTGCACTGCTGGCAAACAACAGCTCTCTGAGCTGCCACACTCCTCATCCTGTCCCCATTATTTTGACAGCCTAAAAAGCAGTTTGTCTTCCTTCCCCATCCCCCGTGGTATCAGCCACCCGCTTAATGAACGCAGCTAATTACTGCCCACAGGCTCAGCCTCTGCTGCTGGGCAGTTTGCAGAGAGCTCACAAATCCATGTCACCATTTAGGGGCCACCTGCCACAAAAGCCGGGGGGTGTCTGTGCTCCCAGGAAAGCACAGCCACAGCCAGAGCCTGGCTCACACCAGCACGGACAATGTTACAGATCCAGGGGCACACAACCATCATTTCACCGAGGCTGGCCCAGCCAGACTGAGCAGGGCAGGGGATAAACTGCTCAATAATAACTGTGTTATTATTGTCTTTTAACCTGAGAATTACATGAAATTTTAAAGAATCTGGCAGGCAGTTGATTTAACAAGTCCCCTGTAGTGCCTGTGAGGTAGTTACATGCCAGTAAGCACAAAGGCCTGACAGGAAAACTGAGGCACTTCAAGGTTAGGTCATTTGTCCAAAGTCTCTGTCAGAACCCCGAGCAGAGCCAGAAGTGCTGCTCTGGGCTCGTGGCTCCTCCTGAGCCCTGGACACTGAGCCCAGCTCACTCCAGGCTCAGTGTCAGGGGCACTGCAGGCCACGGATCTCCCCGAAGGCTGGAGGTGTCCGGGGTGAAGCTGCTGCTGGCAGCAGAGGAACATGGACACTGTGTGGGGAAATCCAGGCTGTCAGGGGAGGAGGGACACCGTGAAGGCATCACCCGAGCAGAGCTTCGTAATCCACGTACCAGACCAGCTGGCCAGAGCTGGGGCTGACACCTGAGATCGGCCACTTGCTGGGCTCGTGGCCCACCCTGCTGAGTAGGGTGGTGATGTCGTGCTTGCCCTTCCCCAAAACCAGGACAAACACCTGCCTGGCCCTGTTGATGAGGGGCAGGCTGAGGCTCATCCTCTGGTGAGGTTTGACGGGGCTCTCGGTCAGCACCACGGTGGGAGCCCCGTGCAGGCCTGTCTCGGAGCGGGGGAACAGCGAGGCCGTGTGCCCGTCCGTGCCCACCCCCAGCAGCACCAGGTCAAAGCTGGCGTTGGCCACCAGGGCCGCGATGTCCTGGGCGTAGAGCCGGGCACCCCCGTCCTCCTCCACGCACAGGCGCCGGTTGAGGTGCACGGGCATGGGGTGGATGTTGAAGTAGGGCACCCTGACGTGCTGCAGGAGGTGCCTGTGCAGCCCCAGGAAGTTGGACTCGCCGTCGGTCAGGGGCACGCAGCGCTCGTCCACCAGCCAGACGTGGGTGTGCTTCCAGGGGAAGCCGTGGTGGTGCCTCGCCAGGCGCTGGAACAGCACCACGGGGCTGGAGCCGCCCGACAGCGCCAGGTGGAACTGCCCGCAGCGAGCCACGCTGCTCACCGCCGCCTCCTCCATGTCGGACGCCAGCTGCGAAATCAGGTCCTCGGCCCAGGCTGACACCAGGGGGCTTTGCCGGAATTTGGAGTGGATTGCCCTGAAATCGCTCGGCGTCTGCCCGCCGGGGCTCAGCAGCTGCGCTGGCTCTGCCAGGGTGAACGCCACTCCCCCGCTCACCATCTCAAAGTCCAGGAGGTGCTGGTTCTCCACGCCCCCGGGGTAGAGGCGAGGGGGCTGGCGGGACGTGCTGTCCAGCAGAGGTGTCCAGAAGGCCCAGGAGGCCAGCAGGTTCTCCGTGGTGATGAAGAAATCCTTCCTGCCGTGGTAGATGTGGGAGATGAGGACAGAATATGCATCTCTCTCTTTCACGGGGATGTACGTGTAGAAATCAGACAGCGGCTGTCCAAAGACCTGCAGGTCTGACCGAGCCTCTGCTTCTTTCCAGCTGTCTTTGGGCATGACAGGCTGGAAGAGGTTCCTGCTCACCAGCACCGCAGGGGTGTTGAGTGCACCGTGCCCGAAGTGGAAGATGATCTGCTTGGGTTTGCAGTGGCTGTGCCCTGCGTCCCTCAGAGCTCCACTCTGAGTGCAGTAGGCCCTGTTCCTGAAGAGCACACGGGCGTAACCCACCCGCTCATCCAGAGCCTTCCCGGAGGTGAGCAGGAAGGGGACCCCTTCCCAGCGCAGGCTGTCGCTGTGGATCAGCACTCCTGCAACGACAGAGATCCCAGCTACCACCCCTCACCTGGGCAGCACGGCTCCTGGGGGTCTCCATCACCTGCCCATTACCCTCCTGAGCTCCCAGAAATCCTGGATCACTGTCAATCCACATGACAACAGCATTACCCTGTCCAGCTCCCAGTTACCACGTCAGTGGATGCCTGGACACATCCCCGAGTCAGCAGCGAGCTCCAGAGCCACGGTACTGCATGCAAGGACTCACACCTCCTGCTCTCCTCACCTCTGACCGCTCCCCCGGCCGGGGCCCAGCCCAAACTCTCACCTGCGAAGGTCGGTGTGGTGCTGACGAAGCCCCGTGCCTCCTGCAGCTCCTCCTGCACCTGGCTGTCGTAGGCCTGGTACTGCCCCAGCACGGCGCTGCTCCTCTCCAGGCCCCAGAGTGACTGGAAGGCCTGCAGCTTGTGCTGCAGCACGTCGTGGGAGCTGCTCACGTTGGCGGGGAGCTCCATGATGAGGAACATGAGGGCCTCGGTGAGGTGGTTCTGCAGCACATCCCGGATGACCCCGTACTGCTCGTAGAAGCTGGTGCGGCCTGGGCACAGCGGGGAGGCAAAGTGCTGCTCAGGGGATGTGCTCCCCTCACCTGCATCGTGGCGTGGGTGCCAGCCAGAGCAAGGCTCCAGGCTCCTCTCCTCCCCATCCAACAATTAATTAACCTGAAGCAATCAAGCTCAGGGAAGCTGTGGATGTCCCACTGCTGGATGTGTTCAAGGTCTGGTTGGACAGAGCTTTGGGCAGCCTGTCCCAGTGGAAGTTGTCACTGCTTGCAGCAGGACTGGATGGTTTTCCTGTCCTCAGAAGGCTCTGGCTGAGCCATACCCTTGGGAGACAGAATTTCGTGCACAAAGCCATGCTTCCCTTTCCCTGCCTGGCTTCTCATGCAGGTGGGAACAGTGGGAGAAGGACAATGCACTTCTGGGGTGACTCAAGGCTGTGTGTCACCAGCAGGCTGCATCATGACCACAGGCTTCCCCTACTGCCTGGTAATTTATCTCCCCTGCTCTAATCCAAAGTCACAGTCATTAATGGAATCAATGCTGCAGACTTGCTGGGAGCCAGGCTGCCAGCTGAAGCTGCACAGAGCAAAAAAGACATCAAATGAAAAATTGCAAAGTTGTTCCGAGAGGGGAGGACACAGGGAGTAGCTGGGGCTGTGCACAGACAGTGCTGCTGTCCCTGAATCTCTCTGCAGTGCATCCCTCTCCCACAAACAGGCTCAGGTGAGCTCTGGGCTGCCAAACCAAACACTTCTCCAAGCTTGATAAAACTGCATTACTGGAGTTGGTGGTGGCTGGGGGAGGGAGCAATGCTGGTGGTGCAGAGCCCGGGGCACCTGCCGTGCCCAGGAGTGCTGCGGGTGGCAGCCCAGCCAGAGCTTTGTGCTGAGCACTGCAGAGGGGATGCTGCAGCACTGCAGGCAGGCAGGGCAGCCGTGTCCTTCAGCAGGAGACCCACGCTGCCACTCCGGGCTGGGACTGTCTCTGCAGTGCTCTTCCTGCCACAGACAGGCAGGGAAAGAACCAGGCACACAAACCCAGCCTCACCCTGCACACTCTCCTCACCAACCTTTAGCATCCACAGTCTCCTTCAGGACAACCTCCACTCTTTCCACATGATGTCGGTTCCAAATTGGGTCCAGAAACTGTCGGTTCTGATCCCGAAAAGGCAGGATATGGGCTACAGCCTGTGAAGGGAAAAAAAAATCAAAGACCCAATAAAAACTCAGCAGATGCCCACAGTGCCTGTGCCTCACTGCCCCATCCAGCAGACAGGCAGCAGAGCAGAGTGGGTCAGAGAAGAGAAAAGCAGCAGGAGAGCCTGCAGTGATGCACACTGGGGTCACCAGTGACTGTCCAGAGCAGACATTAAAGGTCTTTCTGAGGCATTTTGAGGTTTCATGTGAAAAGGCTGTACTACAAACTGCAGAGCGCTCAGTTTGTATCTGTCAGAGGACAAAGGGCTGAGTCAGACCATCGTGGGACTAATGCAGGTTCCAAAGTGCTGAAACACATCAGTTCAGGTGCTTACACCACTAAAGCCATCTGCTCTTTTGGGGAGACAAAATAAATCCCCAGAAACAAAACAGAAGAAATCCCCCCTCTTAGTGGACATGCTCTCCTTGCAGCTGGACACGCAACTTGTGAGTAAAAGCTGTCCAGAGCTGTGGCTGGAGCAGGCTGCCTCTGAAGAGTGGCATCACGTTCCTGTCACACAAGGATGGCATGTCCTTGAACACATTCCCTCTGGGGCACAGCAGCTCCCCATCCTTCCAGCCCAGAGGGGAGCACAGGGCAGGAGGAAACCTTCCCCTAAGCACCCCACAGAACCACCATCCCCTCAGCTCCTCATCGTATCAAATGAAGGCTTTCAGAAGCCAGGCTAAGCAGAGCCCTGTGTGTAATGAGATGTGGAGCTGTGGGAGGACAGGTGCTGCTTACTCAGCGACACCAAAGCCCTGACCTTGGGCAGGACACCAGAGCAGCTCTGCATCTCTGCTCCAGGCAGAGCCCAGCCCTACACCCCAGCCCTGCTCTGCAGAAGGGACCCTCGTCACTCCAACGGGAGGAAGCCCTGCTCTGGTCTGCATGTTCCCTCTGCTCTCTCAGAGGACACACAGCAGCACAGGACACAGAAACAGGACAGCATCCAGGAGCAAATGGAGGCTCTGGATCACACTGAGAGGCTCTGCCTGGAGTTGGGAGGGGAACAACGCTCTCCTCAGATGCAGAACTGACCCCCAAGAGTCTCCCAGGCACCGAGCCCCTCAGGCTGGCAGGGGCTGTGCACTGCTCACCTGCTTGCCCAGGTAATGGTCCACCCGGTACATCTCCTCCTCCCTGAAGAAGCCTGCCAGCTCTGCTGCCAGCTGCTGGGCCGACTGCAGGTCGTGGCCAAAGGGCTTCTCCAGCACCACGCGCAGCCAGGCCCCGCCGGGGGGCCGGCAGCTGCTGTTGATGTGCCGGGCAATCTCGGTGTAGGCAAACGGGGGCACCGAGAAGTAGAAGATCCTCCCAGCCTCCTTCAGCCCCTCCTGGCGAAGCAGGGTCTCGATCTCCCTGCTCAGAGCTGTGTAGTTTTCGGCAGTTTTCAGCTGGTGGTACTGGCTGAGCTTCAGGAACTGGTCCTTGAGCACGGCGCACCTGTTGGGGGCCTCGTCTGGGGGACAGGACAGCTTCTTCAGCACGTCAAACATCAGCCTCTGCCCTGGCTCCAGCGCTGCCAGGGCAGCCCCGTGGAATGTGAAGCTGTGGCCACTGCTCACTTGGTCCATGTAGAGCTGGAATAGACCCTGCCACAAATACTTCTTCGCCAAATCTCCCGTGGCTCCCAGCAGGACCACAGAGATGTGGCCCTGGGATGCTGCAGCCGGGGATGGGAAGGCTCCCACGAACAACACGGTGCACAGGACCCTTCCCAGCATCTTGGGGAGAAGAGGTAGAGCCAGGAACACTAGAGAGCAGGAATAAAAACCAAAATTAATCCATGCTGTAGCACTGCAAAACACAAGGTACCTGCTTCGCCTTGGCTGAAGAGACAGGAGCTTCTGCCTGGATCCTCCACCCAACAGCCTCCACTCCCCTCCAGGATCTGGATCAAGGCAATAATTTGGGTTCTTGACAAGGCTGCAGCCTCCTTCTGCACCAGCAGTGGAAGGCAGTGTGTGCTGGAGGTCACTGGGCGGCACGTGCACTGCTCCCCAGCTGAGGTAACCAGGGGGTGTCAGTGCCTTTGCACCGGGAATCCAAAACCCCTTCTCACCCCGAGCTCAGAGCTGCCCACAAAGAACACACGTGCCTGCACACTGGGCACACGTGCCTGCACTCTGCATCCTGCTTCCAACGTCCTGCTTGGGACTTTGCTCAAACAGTGCTCTGCTGTCTTGGCACGGCTTCATGTCAACATTGTCACAGCAGCTCAGGGACAAACACGACCACTGGCAGTCCCAGGCTCTTCTTCTTTCACTTAATGACTCGTGCATCACCACTGAACTGGGTTCTAATGGCTACTGGGAGACTGGTGTGACAAAACAGCTCTGGGGAAGAAGTTTAGTGCTCAGATTGATGTGAGCCACTCAAGATGCTGCCTCACCATGGCTGTGTCTGTGGCCAGGGGACAGCCTGGGGTTTGTGTTCTGCCTCCTGCAACCTCCACCACTGAAGAGCAGGTCCTGTTCTGGCCTTCTCCACTCAGTGTCCGTTCAAACCACTGCAGCCAGGATGAAAAGTCCCTTTGCTCACGCTTACTTATTCAAAATAAAGTTGTTTTTAAGAGAAAAGACGCATTTAGCGCTTACACCGAGAAACACGGCAGTGACTTTGCAGCTCAAGAGATGTAATGTCACTGATATTTAGTCATTCCTGTAGGGGTGACTAAAGCCCTGTGCTGTTCTCATTCCATCAGGTGTTATTTCAGCAGCTCTCACACTGGTTATCTCCTTCCCTTAATTCCATTTCCTGAGGTTGTGTTTAGTTGGAGCAGAGCCTTCACAGCACACAAGGTTATTAACTTCTTTAAAAGCTTTGAGCTCTGGTCAATAAATGAGGATAACTAAATAATTACAAGGAACATCCTGATATCTCTCCCTGTCTGCAGCTTGAACTGGTCTGTAGAAATGTTGTTTCTCTCTCCAGCAGACTCACCTGTAACACAGGAGCTTTAGAGACCAGGGTGGCAGAAGCAGCTGGAAATTCTTCTCCTGCACAGCCTGTCCCAGCACAATCTCCCTCCTCCTGTGACTGGGTGTCTCTGATCAGGGGTCGGGTGAGTGGCACAGATAAGGCAGCTTGTTCCCTCCCTGGGAAACGGGAGGAAAGACCCAATTACAGCAGAGGAAAGAGCAAAGTGCCTGAGCCAGCACCATCCCAGCACATCCCAGCTGCCAGTGCAGCCCCGCTGGCTGCTGGCTGTGAGCAGGTAAAGCACAGGCACGTGTGGCAATTCCTGCTCCCACAGATCTAACAAGGTGCAATGCAGTCTGAGAGTTTAACTCATCTCTCCAGCCCCCAGCTGGGGCTGTCTCCCCTTCCTCCCTTCCTTCTGCACTGTCTGAGCTCCGTGGACCCACTGAAGGAACCCAGCCACCGGCGCTGCAAAGGGGCACAAGTGTGGCTCCTGAGCCTTGGCCTGCAGTAAAAATGATTATTTGGTTTCCCTCCCCCTGCTGTGGAGTTATAACACAGATGACAAAGTTTCTCAGTGCAATAAAGTGGTATTTACACTTCTTGAGCAACCTCTGTTCCAGGAAGCAGAGGCCTCTGACACGCTGCCCGCTGTACCCTGGCAGCCCCTGCTGTGCTGCAGCCAGCAGCAGGTACCCCCTGAGGGATGGGAAGGGTCTGGGTGGGCCCTGCTTCTCCAGACCCACAGAAAAGAGGGAATTAGTCAAGGCTCTTCCTGGCAGATTCAGCCACAGTCACGTGCATTCCCAAACCAAGGGAAAGCCAGTTTCACAACCCTCCCAGTTGCAAAATATTGAGCTACACTGCACAGAATAAGCTCAGTAAACCCAGCAGTGTTTGTTTACTGCTTTCCTATCAGCGAATCACCACTGCTCACCTTAAAAAATAATACTCCAAAAATCCCCTGGCCAGCCAGAACTAAGTCAGGCTTCAGGAAAAAACTCCTGGGCCTGATCCACATAAAACATGTAAGAGCTTAGCCCAGCAGTCAGGCTGTGCACTCCCTTGCACAGCCACTGGAGCTCCAGTTTGACAGGAGCTCATTTCAGGCCTTTAAGGAAAAAAACGTAAAAGGTATTTTTTGTTACTGTTGTGTCCCCAGTGAATAATAATTACCAGGTGCACAGCCAAAAGAGCTGGACTTTGATGATCCCTGTGGGTGCCTTCCATCTGAGGATGCTCTGTGATTCTGTGATAAATGCAGCACGGCCTGGGCTTCCCACAGGACTCTGCACAGGCAACACACGAAGGAAATGGTTCTGAGCTTCTCTGAGAACTGGGCAAACCACACTGCTCCTCTGCATATGCAAACATCAGGGCAGCAAAGGCCTCGCCATCAGCTCCAGGAACAGTCCTTGGAGGCTCAGCGAGGAGACTCCCATTAAAAGCAAGCTGAGAGATGCACGAGTTGGTGCTCGGCCCTTCTGGCTCTGACTCGGCCGCACTCCGTGACAGCAGCAGCCTCCAAACCCCCGGAGAACCACGACGGGGGGACCCTGAGGGAACCACCCCCTGCGGGAGCAGCACGGAGCCCGAGGCACGAGCCCACGAGTGGCAGCGGCTGCGGCAGCCCCGAGCACGGGCAGGGACCCGGGCCGGACACCGGTGCCGCAGGAAGGGGCCGGGCCGGGCCGGGGCTGCACCGCGCTCGACTGCCCGGAACGCCTCAGGCCGTGCCTGCCCCTCGCTGGGAGCATCCCCGCA
>VXAC01006661.1:309947-326023 GCA_013399225.1 Rhipidura dahli | reverse complement strand
CCGCCGCGCGCCGCGCCCCGCCCGCCCTCCCGGCCCAGACTCTGTGGTTGGCGGCGGCTCGCGCTGGGCGCCGGCGCTCGGGAGGGAGGAAAATCCCGCAGGGCTGAGAGGGCTTTGGGACACCGGGACACGGACCCCCCCGAGGGACACGGACCCCGCCCGGACACCGCTGGGATGCGCCTGAGCACTGGGCATCCGCCTGGACACTGGGCTCGCACCCGTGTCATGCCTGGGGGTTGCGTCAGGCGTGTCCCTAGATGGGTGCGTGGTGCGCTCTCCATTCGGGTATCCGGGCTGGAAATGTTCCGAATGCACCATTACAGCAAAACCTTGACCGAAACCAGGGCTTTGGGAAACTTCAAGGCCAAGTCTGATGTGGCATGATGGTAACCGGACGAATGAAAGGGGTCCTCGCCCACGGCAGGGGGTTGGAACAAGATGAGCTTTAAGCACCCTTCCAACCCAAACAATGTCATGATTCTAGGATTCATTCTAAAAGAAAAAAGTATCGGCTTTCCCCAGCTGAGCGGCTGTTCCAATTTTATACCCGCATGTGTAGGTATGTTTGTCTCCAGCCCTCGCGTTGCTTTGTGTCCGGGGATGACTCCGGCATCCCCCTCCTCACCACACCAGTGCCACCCCTCAGCTCCAGCCCTGGGCTTCCTGAACAAGGGAATTACCCTGCGAACCTCCTGGGGTGCGTTTCCCATCGGCCTGGCGGTGCTTTTAGGCACACGGAGCTTTGCGAAGCGGGCTCGGACTGTGGAACAGCCGCAGCCTCACACATCGCATTCCACGGCCACACACGCCCTGACCACTGTACTGTCCACTCCGATTATTTAATACAAAAGATCCACTTCAGCACCGCCGCTTTACAGGCGGAGAAACTGAGCCCCACCTCGGCAGAACTGGGCACAGAGCTGGAGTAGCTTCCTGCTCGGGCTGGTAACTGAGATGAAATTATATCTAAGACAAGCCTTGCACTCTATTTGATATAAATATAAATATATATATATATATACACACATTTTCAGCAACCTGCCCATGGCACGGAGGTTGGAGCCAGGTAATCTTTGAGGTCCTTTCCAACCCAGCCCATTCCACGCTCCTGTGACCATAACTTTGAATTTTATTCCCAGTATAACTTGTCGATTCCGTAGCTCCCCCCGGTCTGCTCTGGAAATTACTCCCCCAGCAGGGGTGAGGGTCCCTGCGGAGCAGTGACACCGTGCGAGCCCGGGGTCTGGCTGCAGGAGGAGGGGGACAGCAGCGAGCCCTGCTGCTCACCCTCCGGGGCCGGGAGCCCGCGATGCCGAACCCAGTGCGGGGCTCATCACAGGCAAAGCTGGGAGTAGCAGCAGTTGTTTAACATCTTCTGCTGAGAGACCGTGTTCTCAGCTAGTTATATGATGCCAAACTTTAATATATTGAGGCTGAAATTGTAGGGGTGGTTTGCTTTATGCAGTCATATTTTTGAAAACTGGAAAAAAAAATAGTGCAGCTATTTCTGAGCTGAAGGTCAGAAGATAAAATAGGTTTTTTGACCATGTTAAAAATATCTCAGCTGTTTCATTAAGGAGCTCTAACATCTCATAATTTGGGGCAAGTAAGATTTTGTGAGGATGATGGTTTGGATCAGAATGTGCTTTTGTCAGAGCCTTTTCAGACTTCCTCAGCTGCATGTGCCTTTAAGGGAAGAAGGTCCAGTGTGACAGATGAGACACGTGATGCCAATACAGGAATAAAAGGCAGCTAGCAAGGAAAAGGGTATTAAGGAGACAGATGTTCTACAAGCAAATAAAAGCTCTACAGGAAAAAGAGCTGCTCTGGGTGGTGTTTAAAGATGGTGTTTGAGAGGAGGAAGCTTTAGGCTGGAGAGAGCAGCTTATCAATTCAGAGCTTCTATAAACCCTGGGCAGTGGGTGTGCTTTGGCATTGCAGTGGAAATCTGTTCCACAGCAAGGGCTTTGTTCTTTAGGAGTGGGGAAAACAATGTAAAAAGTTGCTTTGCTGCAGTGGGGCTTTGTTGCCCTTCGGTGTTGCAGCTGCAGACCCGACTCGAGGTGTGGAGAGGTGGCACTGAGCTGGGCTGGGGCTGGCACTGCTCTGAAGGGGCAAAGGAGAGCAAGATTTTGGTGACGTAACCTCAGAGGAAACTTGCCTGATACCTGGCAAATGTATCAGCCTCTGCAAAGGCATTTACTGCCAACGAGCTGGAGAGGTGGCTGTAAATGACAGAGTAATTTCTGGGGATGCTTCAGTTCCCTGGTTCTCGTGTGCTGCTCTGTGAGCCCTGCTTGGTGCTGCTGCTGCTGCAGAGCTGGGTCAGTGGCTGTGCTGGGGGACGAGCTTCCAGGAAAGCTCTCAAGTTCACATGGCTTTGAGTAAAGGCTCTTAACTTCTGCTGTGAAGCAAAAAAGAACAGCTGTACAGCAGCTGGGGCTCTTAGAAAATGAAACTACTGCCTTGTGGCTTCTCGAAAACCAGACTGTAGAAATGATAACAGCAGCTCCTGAACTGGTGTGGGGGAGAATGAGGAAGAGGGGCTTTGTTACGGCTGCTGGGGCAAGTGAACGACTTACCTGCTTAACGAGTTCTGGAGCGCGGAGCTGGTTTGTGGTTAGCTGTGCTCAGCCTGACAGAGAGGAATCCCCAGTCCAGTTTGAGAAGTTTAGATTTAAATGCTTCGGCCTGTTTGGTATTAACCAGTGCCACTTCTGTGCATCCAACCTACGTTCAGAGGCTGGAGAGGTGCTCCACGCAGGAGCAGCATTCCCCAGAGCCCTCTGCTCTGGTGTTCTGCATGGACAGCTCAGCTCTTAAAGAGCTTAGCATCAAAGTACAGCTGAGACACTCCAAGGTGAGGGAGTATTACAGTAATGCTGCCTCTTAAGAGCTTTTGTTTCTATTGTTTGTTGGCTCTCCTCTCCAGACTGTGGCTTTTAAACGACAGAAGCCATGGCCGGGGTGCGCAGCCGGAGTGGGGAGTGGGCACAGCATCCCCCTTGGAGGGGGTGGCATTGCCGGCTCCTTCCATCGCCTCCCTGCTGCTTCCCCAGCCAGTCACGGCACTGAAGCCTGACGGGGTGCCCACTGAGAAGCCCTGTCAGCGGGATTAGGGGAGCCCTGGGGCTCCGGGGGTGCGGTCTGGCTCCCTGCAGCACCCGGGGTGCAGCCGACACTGGACACTCCGTGAAAGCAGAGGCGGAGGGAAGGCAGCTGCGGGTGGGGAGGAGGAGAGCTCATCCTCACCAAGTGCGCTGCTTGAATCAAACAGAACTGATCAATCGAGTAAGCTGTGCCTTTGGTTCTGAGGCAGCGATGCTCTCATCGGCTTGATCAGCAGATTAGAGATTAAGTGCTGGCATCTTCCCCAGGTATTCCTGCACTGGGACAAGCTGCCTTCTGTCTCCTCCTCAGTTCTGGGCTAAAGGAGGATGAGAATGGAGGTTATAGGCTAAACACGCTGTTCCTTCATTGTAAAACAGGGAAACATAAGGTTCCTCTTGTGCACGGGGGCAGAGCATGTGGGGCAGCTTTGCCGAGCCAAAGGAGCTGCTGGAGCCCCGAGGACTCCTGGTGGATCAACCAAAAGAGTGACGTGTACCTGTCCTAGCTGAGGAAAAACAATCACAAAACAATGAGTGATTCCCACTGTTGCAGACATAAATATTCAGAGGTGGGCTAAGATCTGTCTGCTCAAATAGGCAAAGGTAGCTCACGGTGAGGGGGCTCCTCCTCTCTGCCTGTGGTGTAAAGAAAAACCATCCTTGTTGGTTCTGGGGCGTGAACTGCCCTCAGTGTGGTCCAGACTGATGCAGAGCTTCAGCAGCTTTGGGTCTGTGCCATAATCTTTTCATTTACTTCGGAAAGCAGTACAGGGTGGGCACCTCGTGCTGCTGCAGGGCTGGCTCTGACAGCTTTGACAGGAGTTACTTCTCTTGGCTCGTGATGTAAGAGGTGGACACGAGACAGGCATGTAGGGAGTGCTGACATCACTGAGGCTGTTGTAGTTTCCCCAAATGTACTTGGTTGGAGTTTAATAGTTACTGCATCTTAGAAAAATATTGATTGATGAAGATGGACACACTGAGCCTTTGAACTTCGTAACGGGCACTGTTGTGCTGGTTATCAGCTTCCTGACCAATTAGTACACAAACAAAACTGACCAAAAACAGCAAGAAATGAGCGCTTTAAAATGCCACACTTGTGAGAAGAAACATCCAAACACATGGAGGCTTCCTAGTCTGGGAGCATCTTAGCTCTTGATTTGACTTTCACGTCTTCAGTCCAAGGTTTTTGTCTCTCAGAGTGGACAGTGCAGCCCTGAAAGCCAATGCCCACCTTTATCCTGAGCTCTCATTGAGTGATACAGGTTTAACTATTGCAGCAGGGTTATTTCTTCCCTCCAAGAAGTTTTGGAAGCTGTAATAAAAATAAACCCCGTATCTACTGACCCCCTTTATGCTCTAAGGCAAGCAGACGTCTGGGCAGTACCTGGTGGTGCAATACTGCAGCAGAGCAGGGTTGCACTGCCTGTCAGAGCTGATCAGCCCAGGCTGCTGCACTCAGAGCACAAATGCAGCTGTGCAAAGTCAGAGGTTTTCTCTGAGCATCTGACAGCTGGATGGGAAGTCAAGTTGAGAAGATGTCCCTCTGCTCTTATCTCTATGTCCTATTAAGATTAGGCTCACTGATAAAGCTTAAAACCGAAATCCTTCATCGCAACATCCTCGTTCTCCTACAGCAAAGTGAAATGCACCAAAATGCATGAGCATGTTACTATAAATGGACTGTGGTGCAGCAGGGAATTGGTGCAGAGTTCAGGATGGTGCATGTTGTGCGGTGCATTCCTGGCACCCTGCACACAGCCCGGCCGCCGGGGCTGCCAGGCTCTCTCTCCCCTGCTGCTTTTCCTCACTCTGCCTGCTGCACATTAACCCCGTGTTTCTGGTCTGTGGGCTCAGTGGCCCTGAAATGCTGTGAAATGTCTTGGTAAATCAGTGTTTCCTAAGCCTGGCAAAGGCAGGTGGATACTCAGTGAAATGTTTTTGCCGTTCAGGGGAGTCTCTTCCTGCTGCTGGTTTCAGCACGCTGCCGGGTGCCACGGAGGGGTGGGCTGGGGATGCCCTGCTGTGAATGCTCACCCTGCCATGCAGGAGCTGCAGCAGAGCAGTGCTGGTAGCAGGGCACAAGGAACTATAAATGCAAGGCTGAGTGCCTAGGTTTGTCTCTCTCTGCTCTTCTGGGGTGCTGAAAACCACGGTTATTAAGCATTCTTACCGTAAGCAACAGGTATAAAGAAGCAAAAACCGATCCAGACCTCTGCAGAGGGGGTGGTGGTGAGTGGAGTGCTGGGTGCAGACCTGAATCCCCATCTTACAGGCATCCTGTGCCTTGGGTTGTACAGCTGGCAGGTGTAAGTGGCCCAGCCAAAAAACTGATCTCCAAATGGAGAAGCAGAAAAAGGCTCCAGGGCATCTGCATCTCTCAAACGCAGATAATCAGCAGATCTGAAAACTTGATCTGAAAGCTTTTGAGGCGGGTAGCAAAAGGCAGTAATAAATTGAGATTGACCCCGAGGCACACTTGGTGTTTTGCTGTGATGCACTGGAGTGTATAGATGAAAAATTGACATGTTTCAAAATTACCCCTTTGCAACTGTTGGTTCCAGAGCCAGCACATTGCAGAGCTCTTGCCCAAGTGTTTTAGATGCTCTGTGCCCCTGGAAATGTCCTTCAATAACCTTGAGCTTACAGTGGTTTCCCCTGCCTCAGTCCCACTGAAGAGCAGAACAACAGAACCAGGAACCCCTGTGCTTGGTAACTGTGGGGTGTAAAGTCAAGAGTGTTCTCTGGACACGTCACTTCCATGGAACAGTAGGGAAATGGGCTGGTGCCTGTTGTCTCTGTGCTCTGCCGTGGAAATGGGCTGAATCCCCATGAAATGCAGGGTCTGCACAGCACCAGTGGCTGTAGCCTTCCAGGGCCTGAATCAATGGAATAGCTGGGGATGAACTTTGCGTTTCCCCAAACCTGTAAGGGGCAGGAATTAAATTACACAGGGCAAAAAGCATTTCTAGGCCTGAGCTGGTTTAGAACAACGTGGTTTGGCTGAAGTTAGTGACAGGTCTTTGGATGAGGCGTTGCACTGTTCTCTGTGTCAGGGAAAAAAATGGACCTGTCAAGTGCTGGGGGGATGCATGAGCTTTTTGTTTGGGTGTTTGTGGGTGTTTGTTTTATTTTTTTCAAATTTATTATTCATACTTGCAGCTTCTGTCTGAATTCTTGATGTGGTTAAGACCTCTTAGCGCTGCCGTGGAGAATGAGATTTCCCCCCGCTCTCTCTGTCACCCCCTGTCCTCGCTGCCACAATTGGAGAGCGCGTTCCCTGCATCTCACACAGACGCTGCCGACTCCTGGATAAGTTCCAGCCTGCTCCCCAAATTGAGACCAGCTCAGGTGGGAGCAGAGTGCACTTGAGAGGCTTCTGCAGATGTCTGGTTTGCTCTTCGTTTTTGCTCTTGGAACAGCAACATCGCCGGGTGAGAAACCCCGGCAGCAATCGAACGTCTGAGTCCCCACCTCGCTGGGAAATCCGGCTGCACAGGGAGCCAGCGCCGGCTTTTTAGACCCAATCCTATAGGATCAGGGTTCTTGCAGTGTCAGGGATTTAAGACTTTTTAACTCCCCCTCCCCCGTTTTTTTTTCCTCGCCTGTCTGAGCAGCTCCGGGCTCTCCCGGCATCACTTCAGCGCAAGGACCCGTCTGACACCACTTCTGCCAGGTCCTGCCTCCCTCCCAGAGAAGCGTCTGCAACTTTTGCTGCTCCAGACAACGCTGCATCCCTGGGAAAGCAGAGCTCCTCAGAGTGGATTTGGGGTAAGAAGAGACAACTTGGGAGGGAGGGAAGGTTTCCTAACCTGGTTTAATGGAAGCTCTTTCTTTTGCATGCTCTTTTAGGAAGGGAGGTATTTTAAGGAGGCTGCAGTTCTTCCTCCTGCAGGGCTGTCTTTTACGATTGATAAAAGATTAAAAAGTGCAACTTCTGCTTTGTGCTTGCTAATTAAACTTCATTCAGCTCGCTTCCTTTCTGCCTTTTAAATTCTCCTTGGGACCAATATGAGGGAGGCTGAATCACTGAAGGCTTTTTTTTTTTTTTCTCCCATTCTGCTTTTTTAAAAACGAGCCGACAAAACCAAATAAAATAATAATTAAAAAAACCCAAACCCTCAGAACCAAACCCAGTCCAAGGACCAGTGCGGACCCGTGGTTCTGCGTGCAGGCTGGCGGGTAGGCGCTGGGATTTTCCTGGCTGGCTGCTGGTGCAGTTGTGCTGCAGTCCGAGCCCTGTGCTGGCTGCGGAGCTTTGCGGGAGCGCAGCAGGACGCGCCGCCGCTGCTGCAGCGCTTCGGGGACGGGCCCTTCCCGCAGCTCCCCGCTGTCCCGGCCCTTCCCCGCCGTGTCCCCGCCGTGTCCCCCGCCCGCAGCGGGGCTGGGGGAGCGCGGGGCGCGGGGGGGATGCGGCGCTGCCGCTTTAAGAGTGCGGAGGTGCCCGAGCTCTTCTCCTCCGAGGGATCCGCAGAGCAGCATCCTCAGCCAGGGATTCCCCTGCCCGAGCCCGCCGGAGCTGCCGGCTGCACACGGGGCTCTGCAGCCCCAAAGGACGCGGTTCTACCCCGCATTTTCAAGCAATAGGTTAAAAAAAAAAAAAAAAAAAAAAAAAAAAAAAATTTGGTTCTTAAAATNAAAAAAAAGATGTTGTGTCTTGAAATGTCCGGGCTCAGAGCTCAGCCCCAGCAGCCTCCCAGCTGAGCGTGTCCTTGTACCTGCTGAGCCGAGCTTAGAAAGTGTGTTGGATGAATCTGAGAAAAGCGGGCTCATGACCTTCCAGGCGTTGCTGCCTTTCTGCAGTCGTCAAAAGTTGAATTTGCATGGGAATGTGTCAGCACGGCCTCTTGCTGCAGAAGTTTAACTTGCATTTTTTTTGGAGGCATGTGCAGTCTGATTTATTAATGGCACAAGTACTGGTTGGTTTATTTTAACTTTAAAGTAAAAAAAGAAAAAAATCGCTTTGACATCAATATCTGCTAGCAACTTGCATTTTCCGAGTATAAAAATATCTATTAATTGAAATGTAGCTTCTTAGCAATTCCAGAGCCTTGGGAACTGTATGGGGCAAGGGGAAAAAATGCAGTTTGAGCAATTATCAGTTCTGTTGCAATAGCAGTGAAGTCAGTTGTGCTGGAATCCCTGCAGATCCGGGTTTGATATTCCGTGTCTGGGGGCGAGGGGGGGAGGCTGCTCAGCAGTCAGTGCTCAGCACATCCCGAGCCAGAGCCTCGCTGCAGCCCGCAGCTGATGCTGGATGACATTGGCAGCATCTGAAATGACTAAATATTTGACTTCCCGATTTCAGTGATGTCTCTTGACACCGGGAAGGGTGTTCTCCTCCCCACCGAGGCTGAGGCAATTACTGCTGTCTGCGACTCTGTTTGAGAGCAGCAGCGCGTGTTTGCACTGCTCGGGTCTGTAATTGGGGTGGGCTTTCAGCCGCTGCTTGCACAAGGACTGGGAGAAGTCGCTCAGATCCGTAGGAAAGGTGAGTGTTACCCTCGGCACGGAGGAGCTGGGGCTGAGGTGTGATGTCTCAAGGTCACACAGTGCCAGCTGATGGCAGAGACAAGCCCTTGGCACCCTCAGCTCCCAGCTGCTCCTTTAAATTCAGTGAAAGTTTCCTATCTTCCTTCAGAGATGTCTCTGGCCCCTAGTCATGGGGGCACAAGGGGAGTCAGATGTGAGGCCAGAACCCCGAATTTGGTGGGATTTAATGCAGACTTTATGCAGCGCACTAACACCTCCTTACTTCACCATCTTAGTGAGCAGGGAGACTCGAATTCCTTGGTAAAGTACTTATGCTTTACTTTTATGTAAAGTACTAATGTCTGTGGCATTCATGAAGAGCTCTCTAATTGGTAGAATAGGAACAAAGCAAAAGCAAAGGAGTTTACAGCAGGCTTGGTGTAAATCACCGAGGGGCAATGACTGTGCCAGGGTGTTCCTGCATATGGGGGCTGTGGAAGGGTTCTCAGCATGAGCAAATGTCAGTCTCTGCCTTGAGGAAAAACATTCAGCTGCTGTAAAACTGAACGGAGCAGACTCCCTGAAGGTGGTACAAGGTGGGGAAGCTGCTACATTCCCTGGAGTTCTGCTCTCCAGAGGTGGGCAGAGAGCCTCTTGAAAGGGTTCTCCTCATGTCTCCCTGCAAAGCTGGTGTGATCCTGTCCAACAGAGAGGAAATAAGAATGGTTGTAGAGGGTAAAAACGAGACAAATCAAAGAACGGTGAGTGTGAGGCAGAAGCCCCTGTGCCAAAGTGTCCCTGTCCTGGTGATCAGGTGATGGGTGACTGGTGCCAGGCTGCTGTAGGGAAATTGATGCAAAGAACCCTTCGGGGCTGAGCAGTGGGAGGAAGAGTCCCAAAAGACAAAGTAACACCAGAGAGCAAAGGCTGGGCAGGGAGGATGCACTCAGTGCTATTCCTCCTCTTCCCCCTCTGCTGCTCCAGCAGTTCTTGCTCTGCACACACCAAACCTCCACAGGGATTCACAGCACCTGCAGTGCCACCCTAAACTCCTGTGCTGTGCCCAGAGCAGCCCGTGGCAGATCCCCAGGCAGCGTGGGCACAACAGCAGGCAGGCAGTGAGCAGCCTGAGTGCAGGGTGCCTCTGGCACCCCGACTGTGCCCTGCCTGATGAAAGGCCCTGCTGCAGCTGATTCCTTCCTTTAATGCCAGTCTCTGATCTGGAAAGCAGTGATCTTCTCCTGGCTGCCATAGTGGATTTTAGAGTGAGTTTCAGCATTTTGGGCTGCCTGGGGTATTCGGTCCTGCTGGAGTCTTTTGTTTTAATAAGAGTAAAGTGTCTTGATAAAGTAGGAGCTTTATAAAACGTAAGGAGGTTTATCCTGGTGCTGATAAGCTTGCACAGAGAGATGCCATCTGAAATCCTTTGGTTACAGCCAGCAGTGCTACCAGAGCCTCAGATGACTCTGCTTCACCACATGTGTAAGGAGTGGGACTTAAATTGTGGTTTGCTTGTTGCTACTTGACTTTTCAGCTCTGTTTCCAGGGGCTGGTGTAGAAATGTTTTTGAAGGCTTGGGTCAAGTGCCAGCATGTATTTTTGGAGAAGGTCATGGGTCCTGTGCCTGGTGCCCCACTGCAAAGGGCAGAGAGCCATTAAATATCTGGGTGTATTTGTTTTAACTCCTTGGTGCTGCCCAGGCAGGGGCAGAGCAGTGCAGCAGCAGGCTCTGTGCTCGGCTGCAGGGATGGAGCTCCTTTCCAGGCTAATTTGTGCTTCTTATTCCCTCCCTTAATTTACGGCAGACTCTGTGGGCATTGAGCAGCACTGCAGCAAACCCACGTGCTCCAAGTTTCTTTCTTCTGAGAGCTCTGGTGTTAGCACGAGTGAAGAAACACAGAAGTGCTGGGAGCAAGGGTCTTCTGCACAAAGTGGAATTTACAAACTGCTCCTGCAGCCCAGAGGAGGGTCGTTGGCCATGCCTGAGGGGTCGGGAAGATGCATTTTCCCTCCATGATTAGTGTAGAGCAGTTTTGCCCACTTTCCTGCAGACCCAAAACTCCCAGGCTGGGGCAAGGAGAGAGGCTGCTTCTTGCAAAACCTCTGCAGGTTCTTCCAGCTGGCTTTCCCCCTGCAGAATGCTCAGGAGTGCAGGGGCTGGGAGGGTTTGCTGGCTCAGTCCTGTGCCCTGATGCACCAATGTGTTAAAGAGCCTCACCAGCTGCTGTAAATTGCTTTCTGCCCATCCCCGTCTGACACGTGAACACAGGAATTCCCATGTGCCGGGAATCTCAATGTTTCCTTCTCCTACCTCTGTGCCTGGGTGTAAATGTCCTTAAGATGTAATTTTTTCCCAGCTCAGCCTTCAGAATTTCTAATTACGCCAGGAGAGCTGAGCTGCAGTGGGGCTGCCATCCGGCTGCCCTTGTGCCTTCCCCCTGCTTCCCAGACAACTGAGCTTTTGAGAAGGGACAGCCCCTGCTGCTGAGTGAGGGAGAACTAAAATTTGGCAAATCTAAATGAGTTTTCATTTGCGTCAATATTCTGCAGCAAATAACTTCACACATTTGTAAGCAGAGGGCAAACTTTCCACACTTCAGGAGCTTTCTTGGGATGAATTGGAAGGACTCTGCTCTTGTCAGAAAGTACAAAATTCAGTGAGGGATGTGCTTATCGAAGATGCCTTTCACTTGGCTTAGCAGAAGAAATTGTGTGGAATCCTGTGGAAACAAAATAAGGTCCCTGCCCTAGAAAGCTCATAGACAAGAGCTTATTCAAGAAAAGAGTGGGAATGGCCTTGAGCTGTCTGCTGACCTTGAGCTGTCAGTGAAATTCTTGGTTTTAAAATGTGGGTGGATTGTAACTGAGCATCACTCCTAAGCCCTTTGCCAGTCCTGTCACCCAGAAAGGCTTGGCTGGTCGGTGCCATTTGATTAAACAAAGGGAAAGGGACGTGGAGAGCCATTTTCCCCTCTGAAGGTCACTGTCAGGCTGGGCAGAGCAGGGAGGAGGTTGGTGGCTGAGCTCATCCCCCAGGTGCTGCATTTGGGCTCTCGTGGAGCTCCCAGGCTCTGGGGTGTTTCCCCACATCCCCTGTCCCAGGGGACACCAGCGTGTGCCTTTACACACGGCACAGAGCCCTGCTCTGGGCTAATGCAGTGGCACTGCCATGGCAGAGCCTGTGCCTTCACCCGTGTCCCTTGCAGCGCTGGCAGAAGTGTTTGACAGGGCTGCTCTGCCCCAGAGAGCACCCCCTGACCCTCAAGGCAAAGAGGGGCCTCAGGGGAAGGTCCTTGAGGTGAAGGGCAGGAGAAACCGGGCACTGGGAGTGTGAGCTGGGGCTGTGGCCGCAGTCCAGAGGAGCCAGGGCTGGGGCTGGGCACCGGGAGATGTCCCAGGGCTGGCAGCTCAGGGCAGAGGTGCTCTGCAGAGGAGCTGTGCCAGGGTGGCTGTGGCACAGACAGGCTGGGACGGGGCCGGAGCCTGCTGCAAACCAGACCTGCTCCTCCTGGAGGGCTCCGTGCTGCCCAGCGCCGGGCACCCGCCGGTGTCCGGTTACCGAGCAGCAGCTCCGCGTCCGGGGGAGAGGGGGAGAGCAGGGAACGCTCCGTGGTTTGCTGGCAAGTCACCCGCTCTTTGATGCACTGCAGCAAAAGCCCTGTCTGAAAACTCCTCGGCAAAAAGGACATTGCAGGGGAAGGGGAGGGGGGACGATGGACGCCCGGGACGCAAAGCTGCTGCTGCAAGTGCTGTGGCAGCCAAGCCTGGCCTGCGCCGCTTCCCCTGCGCCCATTTGGTGATTGAGTTGGCCAAGCCCATCGCCCGCTGTCCGTGGGTGGGATGCAGCGTCCTTTCCCCGGATGCCCTTCAGTGGCCGAGGGACAGCACCGAGCGCTGCCGCATCCCCAGGGACCCGGGGCGGCGATTCGGGGACCAGCCGGGCCGAGGGAGCAGCTCCGGGAGGTGAAGGGAGCTCGGGTGGGCAGCCCCCACTGCAGCAGCCGCTGGGCAGCCCCTGGGCCGGGCTGCTGTGGGGACAGAGGCAGCCCCGGGGGCAGCGCTGTGGGGCAGCGATGCCGGCAGAGGGGAAGCCGGGGAGCCGGGAGGAGCCTCCTGCTGATGCACTGCAGGGCATCCCTGGCTCGGTGCTGCAGCGTGTGCGGGGCACCCTGCCCGTGCTGCGGGGCCAAGCTCAGGTAAGGGGTGGTTCGTGCATCTCATCCAAAGGGGTTGAAGCTCCTCAGATGGCAAGAGCCCCTTCTGGCACCCAATTAATCTCCTGTTGCTGCAGATGAAGACTGCAACCTGCAGGCCACCCTGTCTGGTGATCTGTTCTGCCCTCCTTGGGGGGAATCACACCCAAAGTGGCAACCCAGGGGTGGAAGAAGAACCCCCTGGTCTCTGGGCTGCTGGCCACAGTCTGCCAGGGATCACAGGGGTGCTCCTAAGGGTGGGCATCCTTGGCAGCACAGCAGAGCAGAGTGTGGCCTCCTTGCTCTGGCAGGGCTTTTTCACTGGGTGTCCCACCGTGAACCTGTTAACTCCTCACACTGCAGAAAAAGCAGTGAGGAAGAGAAGGGAGTGCTTGTTGGCATCACCTGAGGGGCAGCTTCTCGTGCTGCCACAGACTGATGCTTTGGCACTGGGCAAGCAAAGTTTGCAGGAAACCCTGGATGCAGAAAACACTTTGGTTCTGCTCCTGGTGCTTGCTCTGTGCAGTGCCACTCAGGGGCCTCAAACTGCTCTTCCTTAGGTGAATTGAGGGGTTGCAGTGGCAGGAGAGGAAGTGTGGACAGAGCTGGCAGCTTTCTGCTGGCCTTGCAGCATCCCTGGGTGCAAAGGCAGGTGCTGCTGCCCTCCCTAAGCACCTCTGCGTGTGAGGAACTGAGCCTGACCCCTTTTCTTGATGGAAACTCCGTTGGTTCTGCAGATGTGAGCATGGAACAAAATAAAAATACCTGCAGTCTGCTGGGCATGGGGGAGGGAAAAAAGCTGACAGCAAAAATCCCAGTTTTCTTAAACTGATCAACCAAAGAGAGCCTTTGTTTCCACCTCTCGGTCAGAGGTTCCCCCAGATGTCACTGAAGGAGACTGTCCCACCTTTAACCCCTGTCACCCTGGGTGCCTGCAGAGGCCTTGGGTAGGGAATGTCTCTCCAGCAGCTTGGAGGAGGCCAGGATGTGTCATTCCCAGGACAAGGTGTCCCCTCTGCCTGGCTCCCAGCAGAGGGAAGCAGCAGCTCACCAACCTGCAGCCCTGAGCTGCCCTGTGCTCCTCCAGCCTTGGCGTTGTTAAAACAACCAAACAAAACCCCACAACACCTCCCCAAGTAAAGATTAATTTCTCTGGCTGCTTAACAGCAAAGCTTTTGAGTGGCAGGGAATTGCTACCTGTAATTGCACCAGCTAATCCTACCTGCAAGCTCTGTCCTTCACCTCAGGTGCTATTCTTAGTTCAGCCCCTGCTGAATTCCTGACAGAATTCCTTTGGATAGATTAGTGGGATAAGTGGATTGAGAAGGATCTTCCCTTTTGTTCTCCATTACATGGAGAATAATGGAGACCCTGCTTTTCTGAGGGAAGTGAGCCCAGTGCTGATGGAAATGCTAAGAAAGTGGTGAAAATGCAGATGGATGAACTTGGGGAACTGTAGCTGGCCCCAACTCAGCCTGAGGAAGAAAACCAAATAACTTCAGTTTCTTGTGACTCTTTGCTCTTATGACCTTCGTCCAAAAGTCTCTCTTTTGTCTTTTGGCCTTTTTTTTTGATCTGAAACTGGGTCTCCAGTTTTCTGCTCTCTATTTTTTCCATCAGCCAATTGGCAGAATCCCTGTGCCACCCAAGCCCTGCTCCTGTGGCAGTGTGGCCCTGGAGAGGAGTGACACAGTCCAGGAGATCAGCAGCTGTTTAAGGGCTTGGTGGAGGAGTTGGGATGTGGCTGCACCTGGCAGCTGAATCTTCCTAAGGAGCAAAAGTCCTCATCTTTCAACTGGTGCAGGTCTGAGCAAGAGCAGACGACCAGAGGGAAGAAGGCCCTCGAGTCTGAGCAGTCAGATGTTTCCCTGTCACTGGGAACACACTCAGCTGCCTGGAACATCATCCCTTGCTCTGTGCCTGAGCTGGTTCAGTTCCCTGTGCTGGTCCTTCTGTTTCCTGTTCCTGCAAAAGGGGAAACGTCCACAGGCTGTTCTGCCCGAGGTGTTTTGGGAGAGCTCTGATCCTGGTCACTTTGCCCTGCCTTTTCACCTGTGCCCATCTCATAATCTGTGATTTGCCTCTACAAAGTGTGTGTGCAGCCGTGCATGGCTGCAGCAGAGGTGCCAGAGGAGGATCTGCAGAGGAGCTGGGGAGAGCTGGACCTGCCTCTGAGTGCTCCAGTCAGCGGGTGCATGACAGCCCGAGCTCCTCGAGCAGCCTGAGGACTTCTCCTGTGCTGCTGCTCAGGTTCCAGCTGGTGAAAGTGCCTCAGTCACCAGCCCTTGTCCCCCTCACCGCTGCCAGTGAAAGCTGCAGCAGGAGACAGCACGGGAGGAGCAGTGACAGCTTCAGGCACGAGCGGGGCTGTTTGGAGATGAGCTGGTGGGTGAGAGGTGCCTTTGCACTCCCGAGGCTGCTGACCAAGCTGGGAGCTGCTGGGTGCTGTTAACCCCTGCCAGCACAGGCTGTGAGCTCACGGGCAGGGAGCCCAGCCCTGCTGGAGCAGGGAATGCTCCCAGATGAGGAATTTGCCCAAACCCATGGCACTGCAGCTGGATGCCTTCCACACTCACTCGCTGCTGCAGTTTCCCAGCTCTGGTGCTGCCCAAGGTGTTTCTGCAGGGGAAGGTGCCAAACAGGTTATTGGGGTTTGTCAGGTTTGTGTGAAGGCCTTGGGCAGGTTTTACTCATCACACAGAGTGAAAGGGCCTGTGGAGTAGGCACAAGGTATTTATTTATTTGTATTGTGATAAATGCAAGCACGAACACAGGAACACCCAATATTTCTGTTCATTGCTAACAGGCCACTCTGCTGCAGTTGAGGTCACTGGGTACATTACAGGTGCACAAAGTCCTCAGCTTATCTGCCCTGGCAAAAGGGATCTGGACAGGTACTTTGGGGAAAGCCTGAAATTTTTTCTCCTCTTTATCAAGAATTTTGTCATCTCCGTGTTAAAGTGATGGGTTTTGAGGGGAAAGAAATCATATATTAGTGACTTGTGACTGGCACTTTGCACGAGCACACAGGAATCTGCCTCCACAGGGGTACCCCTGGTGGGAGAGGCTTGGAATGGATGAGGAGGGTGGACACATCATTCGAAGCAGGAGAGCCCTGAGGAATTGCACGAACAAGTGCAGAACTGGCCCGGTTCGGGGTGTTTGAGCTCCCCTGGCTCCGGGGCTGTGGCAGAAATCCGGAGCTGTGGCCGGGGTCCGGTCCGTGCCCAGCTCGGTGACACCGCGGGGCTGTCCCCGCTCCCCGTGTCCCCGCTCCCCGTGTCCCTGTGTCCCCGCTCCC
>VXAC01006661.1:297594-309905 GCA_013399225.1 Rhipidura dahli | reverse complement strand
CCCGCTCCCCATGTCCCCATGTCCCCATGTCCCCGCTCCCCGTGTCCCCGTGTCCCCGCTCCCCGGGCGCTCCGCGCGGTGACACCGCGGGGCCGGCGCTGCCTCCGGCCGGGCAGGCTCAGGAAGAGCCTTTTCTGGGGCTTGTCCGGGCTTGTTCAGGCCTGAGCCCGCCTCTGTCTGTGCGCTCGGGGACCGGGGGCATCACGGGGGATCTGGCTCCGTGGTCTGCAGCCGCTCCGGAGGCGCCGGGACAGCTCCGGCAGAAGGAGCCGAGCGCGGTGCCCGGTGCCCGGTGCCCCAGGTAAGCGCGCTCCGATTCGCTCTCCTGCCCGCCGATGCTCCCATGGCTCCTGCCCGTCCTGCCCTCCCTGCAGAGCCTCGGGGCTGGGGAAGGTCTGTAAAGCCCCGGTGGGCTCTCAGACCTCGGGGAATCACGGAGAACGTGACAGCAGCTGCTCCTGCTCGTCTGTCATGTCGGGGTAAAGAATGTTTCCTTTTCCCTTTATTTCCTTGCCTCTTCTGCAGCCCTTTTCCTTCAAGCCCCTCATACAAAAATGCGCATTGGGGTTTGGGGGTGCTGGTGTGGTTTTTGGGGATCCCAGAAAGCGACAGCGCCCGAAAAGCAGCTGGAACGTGCTGGAGGCAGAGACACGGGCAGAGCCGGGCGCTCTGAGCGCTGGGGAGCAGCGAGTGGTCCCGAGGAGCTGCCTGAGACAAGGCACCTGCATTGGTGTGGAACTCTCTGTGATGCATCGTCCGTCAGGCGTTTACAGGCAGCATAAAGCTGCACGCTTAATTCTCTGTAAGGAGCTGGCAGCTGCTCCCCTCTCCTGCCACGCTTGGCACAGACTGTCCTCTCCATCCCGTTCCCAGCGCTGCTACCTGGCTCCGTGTGCTGCCTCCACATCCCCTTTGTGATGGGAAGGATAAATAACACAGCTCAAATGCTCACACGGGGGAGGAGATCTCTGTTTTGCCTTTATTTTGCAGACAGGCTCACCCGTGCTTTATGTCTCTGTAAGCAGCCTGCCTCTCATCTGTACAGTTTGATATCTTATTAGCTGTATATCTGCCAGGGTATTTTGGAGTTTCCACCTACAGGGGGGGAGTTTGGTTAATTGTAAGTGGCTTTGTAACTTTTTAAGTGCTGTAAGGTGGGAGTTTTTTGCTCATTTTGGTGGATCAGAGGGGCAAAGGATTCTTAAATAATGAGGCTCCTTTTTGCTTCCCTCCCAGGGCGCCTGGCCCAGGGATGCTGCAGACAGGCACCCTCTGTCTTGTCATCTCACATTGTGTTTTGCCCCCTGAGGAAGTTAATTGATCTATTTGAAACAACTTTAGAAATCTGAGGCAAAAAAAAAAAAAAAAAAAAAAAAAAAAAGTCTTGAGTGTACAGTGAAACTTTTAGTCCATTTTATAGGCAGGTCTGTGTTTCTTTTTTCTTTGTATTTTGAAGGTAAACCACCAGTAATCTTCCAGTAACTGGTACAGATCATTTCTTAATGCAAATGGAGAGAAGTTAATAACACACGAGCCATTGTTTTGTTTCCAAAGAGAGACTCAGCTGAAGGGGCTTATACAACAGGGGGGATCTAATTCAGCCTTCAGTTTTATATATTTCTTTTTGTTTTCATTTGAATGTATTGTAGGAGAAATGACCAGGCATTCAACCTATGCCCAGCCCACCTGGAGCAACCTTCTCCCTGAGAAAAGAATCCTTCACCCAGTGGACAAGAGAAGGCTTTGGTAAGAGGAATTAGGGTTAAAAAATTGTACACTGCTGAAGATGGAGTTGGAATCTTTTCTGTGTAGCCTTCCTGGTGATGCAAGTCTGCTGTTGTACCCCTTTACAAGGGAAGCAGCTGAGGTGCAGGACTCTCCTTGTCTGGGATATTGCAGTGCACTCCTGGGGGAGCTGATAAATGCACCTTCCAGGGCTGATGGTCCTTTCTGTTTGGGAGGTGTAGCCTGGGCCAGGCTGGGGAGGAGGATGTGGGGAGCATCCGAGGGTAACAAACGTACAGATAGGTGGGTCTGGCCTTGGAAGAAAGGAGAGAGGCATGTCCAGGAGGTTCTCTAAAGATCCCTCAGTGTCCTGATGAAGGAAGAGCTTGAGTTTAAAAAGTTTAAAAAGGTTCTGTGAGAGCAAAATCTGCTATGGATCAGCGTGGCAGCATCCTCTGTCCCAGCAGGCTGATCTGGGGTGGGGGGGCAGCTCAGGAACCTTTGGACTTGGATAAACTTGTTTTTGGAGGCTCACCTCGGCTGTGACCCCCAGGTTCCTGTTTGGGCTGACAAGGTGGAGCAGGGGTGGGATGCTGAGAGCCCTGCCTGGCTCCTGGGAGCCCTGCCTGGCTCCTGAGAGCCCTGCCTGGCTTCTGAGAGCCCTGCCTGACTGCTGACAGCCCTGCCTGGCTCCTGAGAGCCCTGCCTGGCTGCTGAGAGCCCTGCCTGGCTCCTGGGAGCCCTGCCTGGCTGCTGAGAGCCCTGCCTGGCTCCTGGGAGCCCTGCCTGGCTGCTGAGAGCCCTGCCTGGCTCCTGGGAGCCCTGCCTGGCTGCTGAGAGCCCTGCCTGGCTGCTGAGAGCCCTGCCTGGCTCCTGGGAGCCCTGCCTGGCTGCTGAGAGCCCTGCCTGGCTCCTGGGAGCCCTGCCTGGCTGCTGAGAGCCCTGCCTGGCTCCTGGGAGCCCTGCCTGGCTGCTGACAGCCCTGCCTGGCTGGTCCCTGCCTGGCCGGTCCCTGCCCGGCGCTGCGCAGTGCTGGGTTAATGAGTCACGGCTCCTTGGCTGCAATGGGCTGGACTCTGCCCAGGCTGCTCCCGAGCTCCTGCATCAGCAGAATCCCCCAGCCGGCTGTCCCGCGGTGGCGGCGGCTCTGCGGAGTGCGGCCGGCCGGAGCAGGGGCAGCTCTGCTCCCCGGAGCGTCCCCGCAGCCCCGGAGGGGGCTGGCACCAGGCCCCGCGGCTCAGCCCGGGGCTGGGGGGTTGATGGTGATGATGGGTGCTGAAGGTGCTTCTCAGAGGGTGCTGGTGTCTGGGCCGTGTCTGCACAGCCACTGACGGCTGCTGGCAGAGCTGGGAGCTGCTGCCGGTGGGAGCTCCTCAGAGACCTTCCCGAGGTGCAGTGCAGGCAGAACTGGTGTTTGTGGTGTGGGACAAGCGACCCCAGAGCAGCTTCAGCAGAGTGTTTTGGCTTCTGCTCAAACCTTCGGGTCCGGTCTGTGTGTTTTATCTAAGTTAGATAAGATACGGGGAGGGAATGGTGTGAAGGGAAGAGAACATGCTCTGAGTTCCTCTGAGCTCAGTGACCAGCTGAGCATCACTGGGGCTCGGGATGCAGTTGTCCTACAGGCAGAACTGCTGGCCAGTCCCACGGGGCTCCCCCCTTGCCGTTTTTGTGTGATTTTTGCCCGTTTCGCTGTGTTTTGCAGAAAGCAGCTGCCCGTTCTGGCTGTGCTGCTCTGGGTGCTGCTCGGGTCTGGCTCAGGGTGAAGGTGCTGTCCCCTGACCCATCCCGGAGCGGTGGCGGTGCTGGGAGGAGCCGCAGCTCCATCAGGGGCGGATCTGAACGGGGCTGAGCTGCGAGCGAGTTCCGAGCGGGTGCCTGCGCCTCCCGGAGCCTCTGCTCGGCTCCCCTGCCCCAGCCCAGCCCCGGGGGCACCAAGGTGGGATCTCCTGAGCCTTCAGATGGAGCCGAGGGACCGCTGCCGGCTGGATCAGCTCCTGCCACAGCCCCGCGGGGAAGGGTAAATCTCTATCCTCTCTGGGGAGCGTCAGTTCGGCTCTTCAGGGAAGTTTCTGCCGTGTGATTAATGAACGAGAGGCAAACAGGAGTTGTGGAGCTGGTGTCTCGTATTTGGGGAATTAGGATGCTGTGGGGAGTTTGGAGGAGGAGAAAGCAACGGGGGAAATACAATAGCAGGGATTAATAAGCAGTGCCAAGAATCAAAGCCCAGAACCGTTTTCTGGATGGTTTGGTGGGATGGTGCAGGAGTTGCAGCAGAAGGTGGGTGAATGCAGCACTGAGCTGAAAACCTCTGGGGAGACGAACCTGAAACTCAGGGCCCACATCTTGTAGGATTTGTGTCAAACCAAAGGCAGAATTCATCTCATGTGTTCTCAGCCTAAAAAGGGATGATGTGTTGACATCAGATTTTCAGTGGGAGCTGCTCAAATCTTCAGTGGAACTGGGCAATCCTTCAGTTCCCATCTCAGGGCTTGTGGCTGGCTTGGTCAAAAACTCCACTGGTTGGCAAGAGGAGGAGGACAACGCTGGGAATGAACTGAAACAAATGTGCTGAATTAAGTGAAGCTTGTGCTGTCACATATTTCTGTGCTGACAAAGTGATTGCTGCAGGTCTTACCTGACAGGACCTTTTACCTTGCTTGGAATGCAGAATTTCTGTAACAGGAGAGTATCTGCACCTTCCACACCCCTCAGTTTGTTGTTTTATGGTGATGATTTCTTCATAGGCTAATTCACTCTTAAATGACCCACCAGGCAGCTTTTCCCTGCTGCTTTGTCACCCCTTCAGTGGGATTTAGAGTGAGCTGGCATCCAGCCACCCACCCCAGCAGCTGGGGGTGAGTTGGTGTGATCTGTGCAGGCTGGGGTAAAGCACCCCAAAAGTCAATGTGAAGTAAAACAGGTCATGTATTACCTTTTCTCTAAAGGGAAAATTGCCTTTCTGGGGCCAAACCGAGCCCTTAAATGGAAAATTCAACTAAATGTGCATGGCCACGTAAACTTTGGGTGGCACCTCTTTAAACTGTGCTTGTGAATTTAACTGTTTTGTCCTTTCCTGGACTATTAGGGATTCTCCTAGGTAGCAAACAGCAGAGAGGAGCTAAAATGATTTGAAAAATTAAAAGTGGGATCATTATCCTGCTGCAAAGATGCTCCTCAAAACATCATTCCCTGGCCCTGTCATGCTCAGGTTTTACTGGCTCAAAGGAAAGTTTTACAGTTCCCGAAACAGCAATTCTGCAGCCTCGTCTGTCCCCCGAGGAGGAGGAAAGATAAAGCAGGATCTTCCTCTTCTGTACCAGATTGTTTTGCTCTCCTATGGCTGTGCTTGTCCCTGACCTGTTAATTGCCTTTGAGATAGTCTGGTTTGTCCTGATCCTGGTGGGAAATGTTGGAGGGATGGTGAGGTCGTTGTTTAAACAAAGCAGCTCCTTCCAGAGCCAGGTGGGTGCTGCTGTCAGGGCTTGATTCTGATGCTTTGGAATTGTTTGCTTTTTTTTTTTCCTCAGGGTGAAAAGCTTACAGTCAAGAAGTGATTTTTCAATTAATTGGTGCAGTCTCCTGGGAATGGAGCCCTTGTTGTGCCCTCTCAGTGCCTGGTGGGTGTCGCTGCTCTCTGCTGTCCTGCCTGCTTGGATGGGCACTTGCAGCACTTTATCTTTGGTGTCAGGCCGAGGGCAGGAGCTGTCCTGTGCCAGAGAAGCCACAGAACTTTGTCATGATTCTGGCAAGAAATACAGCAGTTTTGCCAGTTTTGTCTCAGATCACTGAATGTCTTTTGTAAAAACATCTGCTCCCAAACGCTGACCCTGCTGGGGACTCGGTGGGAGCCAGGAGTTTGGGGGTCTAACATCCCCCCTCTTGCCCTTCAGCTGGTGCTCACCCCTTTCCCTGCAGGATGGCAGGGTTCTGGTGACCTGCTGGAACAGGAAATGTAATTTCACTGTGAGAAGAACAGGGTGACAGCAAACAAGGACCAAAAATCTCAGCTCACTCTGTCTTGAAAATTCTGGAGGTGTTGGAATTCAAAACCGGGTGCACTGGGAGGGGGGAGGGAGGCTTAGCTGTCTCAGGATCCACAGGTGTGGTGCTGTCAGTGGATCCCTGGCAGAAGGGGCTCCTCCTGTGCAGCACCTTTGCACTCAGGTGCTGCACAAGGGGCCCTGGGGCATCTCCCGAGGCTGTGGGGCAAGAGCTGGGGAGTTCTTTCTCCTGCAGGTTGTCTTCTCACTTGTTTGTGTGTTTCCAGGAGCTGAGGGCAGCAGGAATGCTGGATAACCCCACGTCTTGTGCACCCCAGGCTGCTCCAGTGCACAGCAGCAACATCCACTGCCTTTGGCACAGGTGAGTACTGGTGCCTTTCTCTGTCCTGTTCCCAGTGAATTCTCTTTCTGTGCAGCACGTGTGGCCCCAGAGCAGGGCTGTGCAGGGCAGTGAACACACCAGCAGTTTGAACAGGTTTGGATCTTAAACTGCTCAGCGTTTGGAAACACTTTTTTGTTCCACTGCCTGGCCTGAGTGGTGCTGTGGGGGGCTCGGGAGCTCAGTGTGGGTTACAGACGAGTCAGCTGCGTTCATCTTGGTAATATTGGTAACTTTTAGAGGCCCTGACCAAGATTTGGGGCTAAGGGATGTGACAACTGTTGATTTATGAGTCCGAGCCTCTTCTCCCGTGAAAGCTTTTCCTTCAGCACTGCTGCAGTTGCTTCCCTGACTCTTTGTTCGTCCCCAGGCTCTGACCTCCTGTGAATGAGAAGAGAGGAGGATTTCGGACCCCCTGCCCCGACCCCCCCCGCCGTGAGATGCCGGCTGTGAGTGTTTCTTTGGCAGTGTCTTAGCTGGTTGTTGTGAGCAATGGTCAAGGAAGCAATCAGCAAGTATACTGCCCTAGAAGTGCTGCACATTGTTGGGCTGCCTCACCTCCCTGCCCTCGGGTGAGGGGCTCCCGGGGCTGGGATGCTGCTCAGGTGAGAGATGTGGAGCTGGAGCTGGCGAGAGGAGTGCCCCGGGATGCTGCTGCTGAGAAGAGAGAGGAGAGGAAGAACTTTGAAGAGAGGATGAAGGCGCTGCTGCAAGTTTTGTTCTTCCTTTGTCCTTCCCCAGCGCCTCTGGAGGGCTCTGCTGCTCTCTGTCCCTGCAGCAGAGTTGTCCTTCTGCTGCTTTGCTTTTCTTCTGTGTGAAATACCCCGAGTGAGGCTTCAGGGAAGCTGATGTGCATCGGGACTTCTTCCCAGCTTGGGGCTCTCATCAGCTTTTCTGTCTCACCTGTGTTAAAACCTCAGGCTGTGGGCAGCCCTTCCTCCTGCACACAGCGTTCGAGTCACAGGAAAAGCCACACCCCAAAAATCCTACAATCTGGCCTATTTTCCAGCTACTAAATATAAGAGGTGCAGTCCATACCTTGCTATTACAGGTAATGAGGATATTAGAAAAACAGCATTGTAAAATCCCACAAAGATCAGTGCAGAGGCAGTGTCCCTGCATTCTGTGGAAATGCCCTTTTCAAGCCCCTTCCCAAAGTGCCACCCCTCCCTCCAAGCTGGAGTCTGAGCTGGGGGGGGTCTCATGATCAAGTCTTAAATGTAATTTTTGATATTTGTTGGTGGCATGCTCTGTTTCATTATGAATGTACAACATTAATATCTTTATTTTTCTCCACACAGCCGCAGCATGAAGGAATATCCCATATTAATCCCCTAATTTAAATTTGAAATTAATAACTATCTCAACACTCGAAGCATCCTTTAATCCATTGATTGCTGCTGGCTTGATGCCAGCAGTGCCACTAATTGCATTCTGCCTGCAAAAAAATCCTCATTGCTCATGGCTTTTTTTTTGAGAGCTGCTGGCTTGAATTCCTGTGCCATCTCTGCAGCCTGACTACACAATTTTGTGCTGCTGGAGCTGTGTAAAATGACTGAGCATCTCTGCTTGCTGCAAGGAAAGCCCCTGGGCTTGCTCAGGGGGGTGGTGATGTGTGTCCTCAAGAGCTGCCTCTTGTGTTATTCTGGTTAAAGGGGATTTCAGGCTCCAGGGAGCCCCAAGGAGCCGGGCTGGAGAGGGGTTCAGGTGCCAGAGTCAGTTCTCAGCCCTGGCAGCAGAGCTGGCTGCCTTGGGGGGCTGCTCAGCAGAGGGGTGGGAGGCAGGAGAAGGGGGGTACTGACCTACAGCAGCAGCAGCAAAGTTGTAATGTTTGGTCTTGCATGATCAGGATAAAGTAGGAATTCATTCATACAGTGTTTGCTAATTCCAGAGGACTGGGAATAAGTTAAAACTAATTTGAATTCAACTTATTTTCAGTTGGTGTATCCAGAGGACTTGGAGCAAACTAAAACTAGCTTTAGTTCCATTTATTTTTGGTTGGTGCAATGAGGTGAGGGCACCTTGGGTGGCACTGCCCCCACGTTGGCTTTTGTTGTGTGGCACATCTGGCTCCTAGAGGAGGGTGGGAGCAGCTGGGATTCGGAGCAGGTGGGGTGTCTGCACCCCTTCAGCTGCCTGCCTCCCTCGCTGCTCGTTTTTCTTGGTAGATACACAGGGAATGTATTTCCTTGTGGGTTTTTCACTTGGGTCTTCTGAATCTCCTCAGACAAGGGTGTCTGGAGGGGGCAGCTGCTGAGAGATGGTTCTGAAGGCTCTGAGTGATCATTCTGGAGTTCTCTGAGCAGCCCTGGGTGTCTTTTGCTGTATCAAAAGCTGTCAGTGTTGGTGTCTATCCAAAATGGAAGAGAAGGGGTTAATGAATCAAGGATTAGGTCCTTAATCTGTGCCAGGACTGCAGGAAATGTGGACTTTTTTTTTGTCACATGCTAGAAAAAGCAACAAAGGACAAGCCTGAGGGTTCCCACCTCTCTGAGCAGCCCTGCCCTGACCACGCTCCCCGGGCTTCCCTTTCAGCCGGCGCAGTGACCCCAAGGACCGGCTGGGGACTCAGGAAAATGGAAATTCTTCTGGAAAGGAAGAGCTCAGGTGCTGGTAAAACTCTTGGCTGGCTTCTTTTACAGGTTGCATTACAGTTCCAGGGTCAGGTCTGTGTTTGAGGTTTGCTCACTCCTGGCTGGGGTCTCACAGGACCCTGTGGGCACAGCCAGGCTGGGCTCAGGCTCTGTGCTGGGAAAACTTGTGCAGGATGCAATTAATTCTGGATTCCTCTGAGAAGGGTGGGAGCTGGGTGCCCTAACTCTTCTCAGGCTGAGCCCTGAGAAGCTAATGAGTGTCAGAAGCAGTTGTTGTGGCTTCCTTGGTTGGAATTAGCTGCATGGTGGTTTGAGAACTAAAACATTACCGGGTTCTGGTTATTGCAGTACTCATCTGCTTTGTGCTTTGTTTTAATGGGTTCAGCTTCTCTTCCAGGCTTGGAAGCGCTGTCTGGTGTGTGGGAATGATGCAGGGATGGCAAAAGGTGACCGAGGTCCCTTTGCTGCTTTGGGGGCAGCTACCTCCATCGCAGGGGGAGAGGAGCTGGTTGGGGCAGGACGGGGGTGATGGGAGAACGATCCTTCGCCGGGACCAGCAGTGACCTCTTGTGGGTGCTGAGGCTGCCCGGGGACACTGGGCACGCTGGGGATGCGGGGTCGCAGCGTGTTGTCCTTTCAGTGGGTGTGCTGGGGCAGCTGCGATCCCCCCGGCTGAGACACCACAAACAAACAGCCAGAAATGGGGCAGAGTCTTTTCTTCGGGGCTGTGCCCCGAGGCTGGGATGTGAGATGTGTCTGAATGGCCCAGGAGAAGCCCAGACTCCTCTCCCTGGCGGCCCCAGCGCTTTGAGCATTTGAGGGGAGTAAAACAGAGCCAGAGCAGAACTTCTGCTCGTGTGCTTCCCCCATGGAGCAGCTTCATCTCTGATGAAAGCCTCTCACTGCTGTGGCACTGAATCCAGGAGAGGAACAGGCCCTGTGAAGGCACTGCCTGTGATATGCAGAGGTGCTCTGGGGTCTCAGCTCCTAATCATCACTTAAAAGCCCCAAGGCATATGACCAGGTTCCCAGTTAATGGAGAACTGTGCCTCAGCCCAGCTTCCTACCCAGCTGCAAAGGCAAAGTAAAAACTTCTTTACTTGAAGAAGCCATTAAAAAAAAAAAAAATTAAAAGGCTGTGTCAGTACATTCTGTCTCACAGTGGAGGTAAATTTATGTAGTTACAGCTCAACCAGTGCTTTATAAGATGCAGAGTGTAGCCTGTGTGTCAGACAGCTCTTTTAGTAGTTGGTGGGGTGAATTCAAGTCATTAAAAAAAGATTTTTTGTGTCTTTTCACCAAATATCACATTGCTTTATCTCCCTGTGCTGTAAAAAGCATCTGAAGGTGAAATTCTGAAGGGAGAATTTTCAATGTGTGTGTTGCTATATGACAAATCATTTCCTTAGGTTTTTATTCCTGAGCTACAGACCGTGCTGCCTTTGAAGTGAGATTTGTCTTTGGGCAGTTTCCAAATATTTCTGTTCTCTGGGCAACTGCAGATTCCTTGGGGCTGGAGGGAGGGATGTGTTTGGGCAGGGACAGCTGCTGCCCTGCCCTGCCGTGAGGAGGTGACAGCGAGTGACAGGAATGCCACCGAGATGCTCAGTGTCTTGCACGTGGAGGTGCCAAGAAAATGGAAGGCTCAGGAAGAATTATTTGCCTTTTGCTGCTCAGTTTTGAAGCACAGACTCTGAGTACACCCTGCTGCTGAGTGGTGACTTCTGTGTGCAAACTGAACCAAGCTCCTGTTTTAAAAAGCAGGGACAAACCCAGCAGAAAATCCTCTGCCCGTCCTGTTTCTGATGGTTAAGGCAAAGATTTGTTTCTCAGTTATTTATTTCCACAGTTTATGATGACCTGACAAGCCACTGTTTTAGAACCAAGGAGAAAGGAATATCTGAATCCCAGCCACAAGTCAGTGGAGATGCAAATTCTGGATTTATCTTGATTCCCTATCTGGCAAGACTTAATTGAGCTGTGCTGTGGAGCCACATCCATCGCCCAAAATAAAAGCAGCACTCAGCAGCCTGGGTGTTTGCTGACGTGCTGAGTCTGGATGTCTGTGATAGGTGGGTCCTGTGCTATAAAAGTGGGGAAAAGGGAAACCAGGGAACAAGGAAGAGGCCAAGAATGTGCAAGAGCAACAACTGGGAATGCAGCCTTGACAAAGCTTTGTCTCGTGAGGGTTTTTTAGAGTGGTCAGATGGTAGCTAAAGAAAGCCTGGAACAATGATAAAGTTAAAAAAGCTATTGGTGTCAGATTGTGGGGGGGGGAAATGCAAGTTGCTGCAGCTTCCTTTTTCTATAAAGAACATGCAGAGGGCATCGTGCTCCAAAATAAATTCCTAAAGAAGCAAAGCCTGCTTGGCTGAGGTTGAACTGGGTGGTAATTGAGGTGCATTGAAAGAAGATCTTATTTCCAAAGGAAGCAACTTCAGCCAACAGGTGCCTCGGAGTGAGCAAGAAGCAGCACTGCAGGCCTAGATGCAGGGGAAGAATTGGTGACAAGAGTTTTAAAACGCTCTGAAGTTCTCTCCAGCGCCTTCTAGGAAAGGTTTTGGTGTGACTTGTCCCTGGAGCTGCTTCTCTGGAGCAGCAGGAGAGTCTCTGGGCGGCACAGGGAAGGCAGCTCTAAGATGCTCCATTTGTGAGGTGCTGACCCATGGGCACCCCTTTAAGTGCTGTGGCAAAACTGATTTAAATCGACCTGATAAAAAGCTCTAAAGGCTTCATTCAGCACTGGCAGCCAACCCACAGCAGCCAAGGCAGAGCTAGAAAAGCAGGAAGAGCAGTGAAAACCTCCTTGTGAACTGGCAGAACGATTTAAAATGTGGAGAATCCTCTCTGTTCGGAATGTAAAACTGAAATGGCCAAAAGTAACATGAGAACGTGAAATCATTTGTAGTTTTAGAAGATGTTTCTGCCTGGTGCTTTTTCAAGGGTGTGGTAGATGGCTTCAGGGTGCTGGGAGAAGCTTGGGTGGGGCTAAGACGCCTGGTTTCACAGGTCAGAATAAACCTTGTCAAAAGCTGAGTTCAGTGGGGATCCTTCATGGCTGGGTGGCTGGAAAATGATCGAACTATTTGAGAAAACAAGACAGCTGGAACATCAGCCCTGTCCTTCGGAAAGGGAGCACATCACTGTTCACATCAGAGGTGTAAAGTGTGAGTGATGCCACTGAGCGACCAGGCAGGTTAGGAGCAAACAAGGACACGATTCCAGCCCGGGAGTTCTTAGAAGAGGAGGGGGAAAAGCACTCCCGGAGTGCTCGTGTGTGTGTTTATAAATCCCGGCGGCTCTGGCTCAGCAGGGAGAGGAGTTGTGCGCTGCCCTTGGGGAAGGAGGTGGCGATAGCAAAGGAAAGGAGACGACAGCAACCCAGGCGTTTCTCTCACTGCTGTGACGCTGCTCTCGGCGGCCGGGGCGGGTTTTTTGATTGAAAGAGAAAAGGGCTTTTCTGGGCTGTGGGGCCGCGGTGGGTTCGCTCCGTGCGCTCCGGCGGGAGCGACTCCCGATGCGGCTCCTGATGAGGCTCCTGATCCTGACCCCGATCCCGATCCCGTTCTCGGTCCTTCATCCCGGCGGGGATTCCCTCGGGAGCGGGGGCAG
>VXAC01006661.1:263836-291221 GCA_013399225.1 Rhipidura dahli | reverse complement strand
GGGAGAAGAAGGGCAGGGTGAGCTGGGAGAAGGGCAGGCTGGGCTGGGAGAGGAGGGGCAGGCTGGGCTGGGAGAAGGGCAGGCTGGGCTGGGTGCTGCTGCCCTGGCTGCTGCTGCCCCTGGCTGTGCTGTGCAGGGTGGGAGTGCAGCTCATCCCTGCACCTCTGCCCGTCGGGGCTGGGGCTCCACATGCCCCCAGAGGGTCCCAGGGAGGTGGATTTGCACTCCTGCTTCATGCACTGCCCAGTGCCTGTCTGCCACGGCCCCTCAGCTGCTGCAGCAGTGCCCGGGCTCTGGGCTCAGCACTGGAACCCTGCCTGGGGGAGAATCCCTGGCTCTGCCACCCTTTTCCTGAGGAGTGGGGGGCTCAGCTGAGGATGTGCTTGGCTTAACCTCGTTCTCTGTGTCCCCCCCTCAGCTGGGGTGTCCCCCTGGCCATCACAGTGGCAGCTGTGGCTCTGAAGAAGATCGGCTACGACGCCTCCAATGTTTCTGTGGGCTGGTGCTGGGTGGACCTGGATGCTGAGGATCGGCTCCTGTGGATGCTGCTGACGGGCAAGGTCTGGGAGATCCTGGCCTATGTGACCCTGCCAGTGCTCTACATCCTCATCAAGAAGCACATTAACAGAGCAGTGAGTATTTTGCTGGGTGATTCCATCCCCCCCTTGCCCTTTGCTCCTGGTTTGGCAGCTGCACAGGCAGGAGCTGCTTCACGGCACTGAAATGTCCCCAGCCCTGGGAGAAGCAGGGCCCTGATCCAGCAGCACCATCACACAGGGCCTCAGCACAAGCAGCATGTAAAAGGCCTTTGAAAACGAGCAGGGATGTGGGATGTTCATGAGGGAGATGTTCAATGCTACAGCAAGAACTGAAACACAATGTGAAGGACAAATTCAGCTTTAATCAGTTTTCTGCAGTTCCACTTGTACCAAGATTGGAATTCTCAAGCCTCAGTCCTTTTAGTGTCTCCAATTAAAGTTTGTGTTTATGAATTTATTTTGTGCTGGAGCTTAAAGCTCCATTTGGGATGCCAGGCACTGGATGGCTTTGGGCTCCATACAGGAAACTCCCAGTCCTAGCAGGGGTTCGGAATTCAGAGGTTCAGTTGTTGCTGTTCCTTGAGAACACACACAATCCAGGCATCTAGGACAGCATTTGCATAACAGACAGATCCAGATGAGAGTGGCAGAAGGAGCTGCATCCAGAGATTCCTTTATTCTCTGGGTTCAGTTAGGGGAAAAAAGCCCCCCGTGTGGAGAGATGCCCTTCGGAAACCTCTGCCTCTGCTTGTGCTGCAGCCGTGGCGGTGCTGGGGACGAGCACAGCCCTGCTGAGGGCAGAGAGGTGGAAGAGTGAGGCAGTTTCCAGCAGCCCCAGAGCCCTGGGAGAGGAAGGGGAGCCGGGGAGGGTTTGTGGTGCCTGTCAGCATCACCTGGCGTGCAGCAGGCGGGACACGCTGTCCCGGCCGTGCTGGGAGATGGCAATGTGACCTCCTGGAAACCTGACCCGGGCTGCTGGCGGTGCCAGGGATTGCTGGGCATGCTGCTGTGCCTCCCCACTCGGCTCTGGGAGCAGTGCTGGGGCAGGCAGCTGTCCCTGCTCTCTCCTCGGGGGGCTGGGGGCTCAGGGCAGCGGCAGGAACGTTTGGGTTTCCAAAGTGTGGCTGCTGCTCACAGCTGTGCCCCTGTCACCCTCCTTGTTTGCTCCTGGAAGACCCCCTGTGATGCCTTAAGAGGCCTCCTAGAAACAGAGAGTGAGGGAATAAAGGTGGGGATTTACTGGAAAGGCCTTCCAAGGTACCCCTGGGGAGCCAGAGGTGCTGCCCAGATGGGCCCCGAGATGGACCCTGAGAGGCCACGAGTTCTTCCCACTTTTATAGCTTTGGTTCATTTGCATCTCAGGGTTAATTCTCCAATTAATGCTTCAGTTTAATGATGTAATTTCCCCATGATCACCCCCCTTTAGAAGCTTTTGGTTTACACTTTTTGGGCCCAGGACGGGCTGGGTGTCCTTGGAGAGCAGCCCTGGAGAGGCTTTGTTGTGTCGGAGAGCAGCAATGAACAGGGAACGGGCAACCCCAGAGTTCCACACTGGGCAGGGCAGGGTTTGAAACACATCAGAGCCGGACCCCGAGGCTCAGCCGGCGCTGGGAGCCGAGTGTGGGGCTCTGCTCAGCCCGGTCCCTCCCCGCTCCCGCAGCACGCAGCGCTCTCCGAGTACCGCCCGATCCTCCCGGCAGCCCCGGCCCTGCGGCCCCGCGCCTCCGTGGCTGACAAGAAGCTGGTCCTCATCCCCGTCATCTTCATCTTCCTCCGCATCTGGAGCACGGTGCGCTTCGTCCTGACCCTCTGCGACTCCCCCGCGGTGCAGAACTCCGTCCTGGTGGTCCTGCATGTGAGTGCCGGCCAGCAAACGCATCCCTTCTGGGGGGGCTGCCAGGGACACAGGGGTTTGGTGCTCCCAGTATCCCTTTTTTTTGGCCCAGCGGTGCTCCAGCAGTGCCAGAGGCTGCAGCAGGAGCTGTTCCAGCAGCATCTAGTGGCTGCGGGGAAAGCTGCACCGGCGGGGATGGACAGGGCCGGCTGCCCGCAGGGAAAGCGGCTCCGGAGGGATGCTGGCTGCCTGGCTGTCCCGCTGCAGGGCTCAGCAGCACAGCTCCCTGCTCTGCTTTCGGGTGCTTTTTGCGAAAAGAAAGCTCCAGGACAAAGTCGGTGGCTGTCGGGGCTGCGGCGGTGTTTGCTCCTCTCTGCGGGGAAAGCAGCCCCGGCTGATTCCTCTCCTGCCTTGCAGGGAATCGGAAACACCTTCCAAGGAGGAGCCAACTGCATCATGTTCGTGCTGTGCACACGGGTGGTCCGGGCCCGGCTGCTCTCCCTCCTGTGCTGTGGTCACTGTGACGAGCTGGGCTGGGCTGGGCAGGGATCGGGCAGCTCCTGGCAGCGCCCGCGGCCCCGCAAGGACAAGGACAAGGACAAGGATGTGCCCGGCCCCGAGCAGACGAAGCCGCTGCTCTCCAGCACCTGAGCTGCCTCTGTCTGCTGCTGATTCCTTCTCTCATGGTAAAAACCCAGAGCGAGCCTTTCCTCCTGCCCTGCCTGCGCAGATCTGAGGGCTGGGAGCAGTGACAGGGGTTCTGTCTGACCCTGCAGCCCCCATCACGCTCCCAAACCATTCACAGAACTGCTCTGCTCCCTTCCCCCTGAGCTGTTCCTCGAGCCTGCAGAACGAGGAACCAAACTGCAGGGCTGTCTGGCCCACAGGGACAGGACACCAGACAAAAGTGAACAGGAACTGGTGGCTGTTCTCAGTGTGAAACGCCACGTGCACACACATTTTGTCAGTGCTGCACAGATCAGATGCTCAGTGCCCCAAGTGTTCCCCACAAGCGGATGCAGCCCCTGCTGCCATCATCAGAGAGGGGGACAGAGGGGAAGTGATTCACCCAAGCTTGCCTAGAAAGTGTTTGGGAGCAAAAATTTGGCAGAAGCTCTTCCTTGGGGGTGCAGGACTGGGCACTGGTGTCCTTGCACTCGTCTGGTTGTGTGAGCACCTCGTGTCCTGGAGCTTGACCTCAGAAGAGATCATGGCAGGGTTTATAGGGGTGTCAAACCTAATGTGGGCTCCTGTCTTTGCAGTCCCAGAGTGCAGCTGAGGGTGGTAAAACCCAGAGCAACTGTCCTGGCTGCTCAGATGGATGTGCTGGGATGTGCTGGGGTGTGCTGGGATGTGCTGGAGTGTGCTGGGATGTGCTGGGATGTGCTGGAGTGTGCTGGGGTGGGCTGGGGTGTGCTGGAGTGTGTTGGGGTGTGCTGGGGTGTGCTGGGGTGTGCTGGGGTGTGCTGGGATGTGCTGGAGTGTGCTGGGGTGTGCTGGGGTGTGCTGGAGTGTGTTGGGGTGTGCTGGAGTGTGTTGGGGTGTGCTGGGGTGTGCTGGGGTGTGCTGGAGTGTGCTGGGGTGTGCTGGGGTGTGCTGGGATGTGCTGGGGTGTGCTGGAGTGTGCTGTCTCTTCAGGCAGAGTATGAAACCCTCTGTGAAAGGGCACTTTTGTGGTCACCCTGCAGGTGACAGTCCAAAGGGTGAGTCTGGAGGGCAGGATGCCCGTCTGGGCCGTGGGGCATGGCAGGGACCAGAGTCTGGGAGGAAGGCAGGCTGCTGGGAACGGCAGGGCTCTGAGCAGATCCCTCTCTGTGCGCCTGCTTCTCCTCCTCCCAGACCACACAGCCCCAAAAAAACCAAAGGACTTTTTATTTGTCAGCAGCTGACATTTTTAATTTGTAGAAGAGGTTTTTGCAAAGGGAACAGGATCCTCGTGAGTTGTCTGGGGAGGGAGGGCAGCTGTCAGCCCCGCTGCTGCAGGCCCCCAGCTGTTCCAAAGCTGCTTTGTTGGCCCATTTTAGTCAGGTTTACAGCAGGCAGCACAGTTACGTGGTGCAGAGTCCTAGGGGACTGTGGGCAGAGGTGAGTCCTGCTGTTTCCTGAAGCCTTGGCATTAACTTTGTAATTATATTAGTATATTTAAGCCCTGTTGTGCACAGGCTGTGTAAACACAGGGAGTCCTCAAGAGCTCATGAGCCCATTTCATGGGGCTGCTGAATGGCTCTGCTTCTCAGCATCCCTGGAGTCTTTGAAAGGTAGATGGAAGCATCTTATCTTTACTGCAGATGACTTCAAGAGGTTTTTTTCTCCTTTCAAAAAGCTTTTTAAAACTTCTAAAAGCTAAATAGAAACCTTGATAGCTCAACCTCTTGTGAATCCCACAAGGCTTGGAAAGAGGAGCTGTGTTAAACTTCTTGCAGAAAGGTAGGGTGGAAATTTTTTCATTTTATCAGACTTAGTATTGTGCTGTGATCAGGTTTTTTGGAGCCAGCTCTGAAGAGAGAAAGTAAAATTGTCACCGACTTGGCTAAAGGGAAAACAAAACAGCAGAAAAAACAACACCAAAAAAAATCAAAACAGACCCCATGCTGTCAGTCTGCCTTTTTCCATTACAGAGCTCTGAGAAATGCTCTTGCAGGAATGTGCCAGGGTTGCATTTCCAGCTCCAGGGCTTCAGGGAGGCGCTGGGTTGTGAACAGCAGCCCTGGGCTGCAGCACCTGCACCGACACACGGGGACAGCCTGGGACACCTCTGACACCCTCACGTCAGAGAGGCCAGAGAGAGAAGAACAGCCAGCAGCAAACCTCTTAGAAACCCCTGTGGCTCCCAACACTGCAGCTGGGAGCAGCCTAAGTGTGCACAGAGGAGCAGCAGGGAACGGGGATGGAAGGTGTCCCCGACCTCTTCCCGTCAGGCTGGGGGCTTTTAGCTGAGGTCGGGGTGCCAGGCTGTGCCTGCTCAGCCCGGTGACACCCCTGGGACCCCAGAGCTGCAGCCAGCCCCGGAGGGTGACCGTGCCTCGTTCCGTGCAGGTGCGGGATGGAGCCAGAGCCCCACAGAGGGAGCCACAGCCCGGGGAAAGCGGCGCTGGAGAGGCTGAGAGCGGGACATGTCCTCCTCCTCCTCCTCCTCCTCCTCCTCCTTACCGCAGCCTTTCGTGGCCTTCAGGGATGCTCTGCGAGAGGCTGGGCTCCGGCGTCCTGCTCTGCCTCCCCTCCTTCCCTCACCCTCCACAGCTTGGTCGGGGTTTTGCTTTTCTGACGAGGCCAACGCGTCTGCTGGACAGACGGACCTGGGCACGGACCTGGGCACGGACCTGGGCACGGACCTGGGCACGGACCTCAGCCGTGGGCTCTGAGCCCTCCCGGGAGCCCCAGCCTGGCTCCCGATCTTCGCCTGACCGCGGACAGCACCGTGGCAGCCAGTTTGGGTTGAGCTGGTGCTGGACGGCTCCTCCGGATGGATCATCCCTCCTCCTCGGGGGCTTGCGGTGGCAGCACGGATGGGGTGGTGTCCCGAGGGAGTGGGAGCCCCGCAGGCTCCCCTGGTGCTCAGGGATGCCGGATGCACCCCGGGCTTCAGCAGCAGGACAGAGCCGGGCTCTGAGCCCCAGAGATGCTCTGCTGTGTCCGTGCCTTGGACTGGGGAGGGGATGGGGGCTTTGTTTGCTGTTTGGAGACAGCGTTTTGCCTTACAGCTCCTCACTTGCTTGGTTTTTAAGTATTTTCTCCAACTTTTACAAAATAAAGTTCTGTTTCTTTACCAGGACTCTACCCAGCATTGCATTTGTGTAGCAAAAAAAAAAAAAAAAAAGAAAAAAAAAAAGATCTGGTTTGGTTCTTGGTTCCAGAGCTCCAGCTCTGCTGCTGTTCCCTGCAGAGTCCTTATGGATCAGCCCTTTCCTGTTGCTGGGGGATCAGACTGCCAGATCTGGGAGCCATTTGAACAGCTGATAAAGCAGTGTCTATTACTTTCAGACAGATAATTTATTTCTTAAATCCTTGTTTCACCCCAAGGCCTGTTGTAGCTCAGGGGCCCAGAGTATTGAATTGGCCTTGCCTGAACATGCAATTCCTGCCCAAAATGCAGGTGAGAGGTGCTGATGTCACTCGTGGACGTGGTCTCTGGGCTGTCTCCTCAGTGCAATGAGCACTCTGCAGCACAGCTGGCTGCCAGCTCCTGCTCAAACATCACCTTTTAGAGCTCACCACTAACATTCTCCAGCAGATTTACTGGCCTGGAAACTAAGCTTGCCCTCTTAACCATTTTTTTTTCCTCCAAAGATATCAGGGTTTTGTAGGATCCAGCCTTGAGCACTGACCATTAGGCTGAGAGCAAACAAACAAATAAAGGGGAACTCTTACCACGGGGTGGGTGAGGGCAGAGACAGCAGAGCTGAGTTAAAGGCTCCAGGCAAGCACAGTCTGGGGTGAAGAGCAGATGTAAGAACCTTGATCTGTGCTGTAGCTGAAATGCAAAATGTGCTTGTAAAATGCCTGTAAAATCAGCTCTTTGCTTGTCCCTGGCTCTGTCCTTTGCCCAAGTCCAACAGGATCCCAGCTGCTGAAGATGTCATAGCCCTGCAATTGCTTTGAAAGTCCAAGAAGCTGATTTACTATCCTGTCTCCCTTCAGCAACCTCTTCCAACATCATCCCAGTGCCAACTACAACCTTGAAGATGTTGTTACCAGGTTCTTGCTATGTTTGGAAAATATTCAAACTGTTCTGCTGCCATAAGCAAATATTTACTCTGGTGAAGGGTCTTTGATGACAAACTTATGTTTTCTCTTTGATTCCTGTATGTTTCAAGATTATTTCTTCAAGTTCAGGAACAGAGTTTAAAGACCATGGTGGAGAATTCTCCTTCCCTGTCTTTGCTGAGTGTCAGGGCAGCTGTCATTCTGCCCAGAGCTCCCAGAGGTTGATACTGTCTTTAAAGAACTGGGATTCCACGACAGAAATTTGTCCTCTTTGCATTTTCCCCACCTCTGGGGCAGAATTTTCCCTCTTGGCTGAGGATCTGTAAAGGTGAGGACAACAGCAGTGAGCTGTGGGCTCAGCAGCTGTGACACAGGAGCATCCTCAAGGTGTCATCCCCATCAAGACAACTGGGAACAGTGCTGCTCACTGAAAATAAATGCAATAAAAGAGAAGCACCAAGATGTCTGGGGACTAAATTCCACTGCCCTGAGAGCAGCAGGGCTCTGTTCCTCTTCCTGCTTTGGGACACAAATGCTTCCACGTGGAGGAAGGCATGCAGCCAGCCTGGGAACTTGTGCAGGACACGTGGGGAAGAGCTGCTGCTCATGAGGATGCCTTCTCCTTTGTTAAAGATAGACAGACCAATAAACAGCAGGTCTGGTTCCAGTTTCTCCGGCTGCTGGGGGATATATCTGTGAACTTTGCATCTCCCTGATAAACGCTGGGAGCCGTAGTGGATGATTAACAAGGCGCTGGGCTGTTAAAGCAATGCCGTAACACAGGAGGTTAATACCGAGCCAGCAGCACGTGGTGGACCTTCTGCTTGAGGAGGGAAGGGAACCCAAGCGCTTCGGAGGAGAGGCTGTCCAAGCGCCAGCTCAGCGAGGATGAGCTCAGAGAAGCGCAGGAGTGCCTGAGGCAGCTGCTCCGGCCGAGGTAGGACGGGAGCAGCCGCGAATTCGCGGTCCCGGGGGGTTTGCGGGGCTCCGCTGCGGCTCGGGGCGAACACCCGCTCTGTTGCCAGGGCTGCTCCCCGTGTTCCCCGATGCCGCAGTTGCTGGGCAACATCTCCAGCTGTGCCATCCACAGCTGCCCAGCAGCTGCAGCTCTGCAGGCTCACCTTGTCCATGCAGAAGTATAGGGGGGAATCGGCTCATTTTAGCGACTTTGGTTATAAATCTGCTCCCTCTGGCTGGGGACATGAGCCTGTGGCCCCTGGAACTGGGCAGCGCCTCTGTTTGCGACGGGATGTGATAAAAGAACCCCCGACACCGGCACGAGAGTCGAAAGGGAAATGAATTGAAGGCATGGGAGCGCCGGGCAGAGGGAGGGAGCGATCAGCGCCAGCGCCTGCCCGGCCGACAGCGCCCGGCTGTGCCTGGATGGGTTTTTGGAAGAGTCACAGGGGGGTTTTTCTGTGCAGGGCGTTTCCATCCCCTGCCGTGGCTGCCTCGGCTGGAAGAAGCCCTGCTCAGCATCTGAGATCCAAACAGCAAAATGAAGCTGAAAGGAGAGAAGCGGGAGGGCTCCGAGGGCAGCGAAGGTGCAAAGGGGGTGAGTATGGTGGCTGCCTGGTTCCAACCTGAGGGTCCCCCGGGGTACAGAATAAGCACTGGAGAGCTGTGGGTACCTGGGAAGAGAGGAAAAGCCCTTTGGGGCTGAGATACCGACGGGGAGAGCAGAGATGAGTCTGTTCCTGAACCCAGCTTGTGTCTGTCTGCACGCAGTGTCCTGTGACTCTGCAGCCGTCCTGCCCTGTGACTTGTGGCACTTTCCCCTTCTGTGTGTGAGGTTTTTTTCCTACTTTCTGATCAGCTTTAGGCTGCAGATGCTTCTGGATGGGGCTGCCTTTCACAGCAGCGTCTGGGGAGTCTTGCACAACGCGCTGCTCGGGGGTGCCAGCGGTTTTCCTCAAAGTGCTGGATGTCAATAATTAACACCAGTGGCTCTTTTGAGCTCCTGGGCTTTGGTAAATAAGAGCTTTTCATCACCAGTGAGAGAATGTCAGCAGTGTACTCCTAGAAAATGGACCTGGAAGCCTCAGCTTCCTCCTGATCCTTTGTGTGAGATCAGCTTGAATTTGGATCTCCCGGAGCACCTTAAACTCTGCAGATCCCTGGAGCTGAACTGCCAGAGGTTCTGAGGGGTAGAAAGAAGCACCAGCAGCTTTTTGGAGAAATGCTCAGTTAGGGAAATGACAGAGCCCTCATGTGGGACCTGAGCCGAGTGCTGGGACTGAAAGCCTCGCAGACATTAAGGCAGCAAACGAGATGAAAATGAAAAATGACTTTATTGACGTAGCAGCAATGAGATGCATTAGTGAGCTATAAAACCCAGCCAAACACAACGCCAACAGCCCAGCTCTGCCAGCACAGCCTGGGGGCTGAGCAGCAACTAAACTGTTGCGAAAAGCGAGTTGTTTGAGCTGTTTGTAAGGCTGGGAACGTGTGCCCACCGCGGGGTTGGATCCCGCTCCCCGCGGCCGTTCCCCTCCTCTGCTCAAGTGCAAAGTGCAGCTCTTGAACCCCTCAGCCAAGGCCTCCGTGAGCTGCTTGGATAAATTCAAATTGGCTTCAGTGGCAATCAGTTAGATCCATAAATAGCTCTTTCCCAAAATGCAGAGGAAGAAAAAATGAACAGGAAAGGGATTTTGCCACTTGATGCAAAATCGCTTCTTTTTAAAGCTTTCCTGTGCCAATATCCTGTGTTATTCCACCACCCAATTTGCATGTTGGAAAAAGAATAATTGCATACAACTTTCTTCCCTGCGGGGTGGTATTTTAAGAATGATAACTTGAAAAAAAAAGTTAATCATCCAAATGATTAATCAATACCAGCAAAGCAGAGTGAATTGCTGTAATGACTGTGGGCATATCAAGCAGAACAAAATGAGATGTAATGAAAACCACCCATTGGGCTTTTAAATGCAGTAAAATGAAGGGGAAAACACAGAAAGCAAAACTTTGGGTATTTCTTTGTTTTTACTGAACGTTATTAATGCCTAAAAGCCAGACCCACTTCTAAGGTGGGTTAATATTTTTTTTTTCTTTCCCTCCGCAGAAAATGACACTTTCCCTGGCCCTGGTAGCTCTGATTTCTGCGTTTGGATCTTCCTTCCAGTACGGCTACAACGTGTCTGTGATCAACTCTCCTGCGCCGGTGGGTTGGGTTGGGAGCAGGGCCAGGGCAGGGCAAGGGAGATGCAGCGTTACGAGCATTAAATGGACTTTGTGGTGTTTGTGGGCAGCAGCCTGGCCCCTCTTTGTGCCCAGCACAGATGAGCTTTGGGTGCCTCCCCCTCTGGGATCCCTGCAGGAAAAATTATCCAGCCCGGGCTTCTCCATCCCTCTCTTGCTCACCCCATCTGTTTTCTTTTTTTTTTTTTTAATCAAGACAGTTGTTTAGAGCTTTATGGAATTCGTTATCTGTCTTTTACAGCACCAAACTGTGTTTATTGTTCCAAACAATGCTTTGTGTTTCATTCCAGTACATGCAAGACTTTTACAACAGAACCTACCTGGACAGGACTGGAGTGCCCATGGACAGCGGCTTCCAGACGCTGCTCTGGTCCCTCACCGTGTCCATGTTCCCCCTGGGGGGCTTCTTCGGGTCCCTCATGGTGTGGCCTCTGGTCAACAACTGTGGCCGGTAGGTGGGAGCCGTGCCTTGGGTTGGGATCAGATAAAACTCATCCCGTGGTGACTCCACCTTGCCTTGGGATCAGATAAAACTCATCCCGTGGTGACTCCACCTTGCCCAGCCCTTCGGGAGCACGAAATTGCCACACACACCTTGAGGCTAAAGCAGGTGGGATGAGGGTGGATTGCTCCCCAGTGTCTCCCCGGAGTAAAGGAATTTATGTGGGTCTGGAATGGCCAAGGCCAGGCTGTGGGCTGGGCACTGAGCCTGGCCGAGCAGGGAGGAAACTCCTGGGATCCCAGCTCAGGCCCAGCTTCTGCTGCTCAGGTTCCCTGAGAAACTCCCCCTCTTTCTGGAAGCTTTCATATCCTGCAGGAAAAACGTGACCGTTGCCATTTTCTCCTTGCTCAGTGCTTGGGATGGGGATTGATTTGGGTTTTGGACAGAGTGACACAGGGGATCCATCTGCACCTTGGAGACACCCAGCTGACTCTGCCTCCTTCCCTGTTGCTTTGCAGAAAGGGCACTTTGCTGATAAATAACCTCTTTTCCATCGCTGCTGCAATCCTCATGGGAACCTCAGAGCTGGCAAAAACCTTTGAAGTAATCATCCTTTCCCGTGTTATCATGGGAATATTTGCTGGTAAGTGGATGGTAAAGGGGGAGCAATAAATATTCCCTGGGCTGTGTGAAGGTGTTTTATTCTCTCAGCAGATGCTTTCACAGGTAGCATTTTGCTGTAGGATCTGCATGACAGGGCTGTGCTCCAGGAGTGGTGCAGGAGCACTAAAGATCTTCAGGAGATAATGGAATTGAAGCTGTAGGGAGGAGATGTGTGACTGTAAAAGCAGCAATAAACATCTGCTGGGCACGGCAGCTCCCACGGCCAGCAAACCTGCTGAGGATAAGCTGTTTTCCCAGACAACTTAAAGCAGATAGTCTACTTTTTTCCTTTTTAACATAACCAGAATAATCCATCCAAATCATTGCCAGATCCAATAATCCAGTCCTGGAACTGACTGCTCCTCCTGCAGGAGAAAAGAAATGTTAAAAGGGAGAGCAAAGGGCTCAGAGCCACTGGATTTCCTGCAGGGATAGAGGGAAGCCAAGGACATCTGTGTGCTGCTGGTGTAAGTGGCTTTACTGGAGCTGCAGTGACAGGGGACAAACAGAGCCATGCTGGGCACCCCAGCAGAGCCAGGTCTGTGAGGGTCCTGAGAGCATTTACACTCAATTATCTGGCTGTGGGCTGGCGAGACTGGCACACTCCATGGTTTGTTAATGAGCTGGGGTAGTCTGTAAAGATAAATTTCCTGCCTTAGCTCACCAATTGTAATTGCTGCCTGTACAGATCAAGCTGCTTTCCCAAGCCAGTTTCTTGTTTTCCTTTTTTTTTTTTTTTTTTTTTTTAGTCCAATGGTTTTATTTTGGCTTTTGACTCTCTTAAACCTGGCAGCTGCTCTCGGCACTGGAGCTTGGAATAAATGCTAAGGGTCTTGTTAAATGTGATCCCTCTTTCCAGTTATTTATAACCCACGAGCAAATCCTGCCTGGCTGCCCTGACTTGTCCTTCTCAGGCTGACCTCACCTGAACTGTGGATGTTGTGCCTGGGGAGGAACTGGGAGGATCCAAGTGTCACCCTCTGGCACTGGTGGCACTTGTTTCTGTGCCTTTTAGACCTTTTAGCTTTCAAAGATCAGCCTTATCACCTTTGCAACCCCTGGCCCCTGAAGCCTAGGAACTCTAGAAATGTCAGATAAGAGTCTCCTGTGGTCATTTGACTCCAGGAATTTGGGGGCTGCCAGGATTTATAGCGTAAGCACAGGAGCTGGTGGCTCGCTGGGGTCACTGTGGGCAGCCCTAGAATGTTCCTTAAAATAACCCCTGTCCCTGGTGTCCTTATTAGAGCATAAATACCTATTCCAGAGAGCCACCTGCAAGACACCTCTGACCAGCAGAGCTCTCAGCCTGTGTTACTGAGCAGGGAATCCTTAAAAGCCAACACAAAGTCATTTCCTTCCACTTTCACACCAGCTGTGTTTGGATGCTGATTTCTCTTCTCCTTTTAGAGGAAGCAAAAGTTCCTCTCTTACACTTGGAGTTTGTTCCCGAACCTGAAGCAGCACAATTTTTCTTTGTGTGTCTTGTGCTGCTCCTGGCAGACCCCGCTGGGAGAAAGCTGCTTTTAGGAGGATGAGCACTGAGAGCCCCCAAATCATCTGCTGGCTCTGTAGGCAAGGCAGGCTCCTGCGAACTCTGTCAGGCTCCAAAAGTGCTTTGCTGCCCAGCAGTTGATAATCCAGGCACTCGAAGCAGAAGGGTTTGAGTGGGAAGTTTCTGCACATCCTGTGGTTCATCAGGAATCCCTTTTGTCCCCAAGGGAAATCAGAGCTGCATGTCTAACACTGCTCTCTTAACTGCTAGGTCTGGCTTCCAATGTGGTTCCCATGTTCCTTGGAGAAATGTCCCCCAAAAACCTGAGAGGTGCCATTGGGGTGGTCCCACAGCTCTTCATCACCATTGGCATCCTTGCAGCTCAGATCCTTGGTCTCAACAGCATCCTGGGCAATGCTGAAGGTAAAGCCCTGGCTCAGGGCCCCTCTGTGGGCTCCACAGGGAGGATTTCTCTCAGCTGATGTCCCATGTCCTTGCTGCAGGGTGGCCTGTGCTGCTGGGGCTCACTGGGATCCCATCCCTGCTCCAGCTCCTGACGCTGCCCTTTTTCCCCGAGAGCCCCAGGTACCTGCTCATCCAGAAGGGCAACGAGGAGCAGGCACGGAGAGGTACAGCCCATCCTTCCTTGCCAGGGGAGGTGGGGTGGGATGGATCTGACTGTGGCACAGCGTGGCTGATGGCAAGAGAGTGTGAAATTCCACCACGGGAGCGCCGCTGCCTGGGGTCACACACTGCTCTGTCCTGGTCAGAAGCAGGACAGCTCTCTGGACACCTGGGGCTCACAGCTCTCTGGACACCTGGGGCTCACAGCTCTCTGTTCACCCGGGGCTCACAGCTCTCTGTACACCTGGGGCTCACAGCTCTCTGGACACCTGGGGCTCACAGCTCTCTGGACACCTGGGGCTCACAGCTGTTTGTACACCTGGGGCTCACAGCTCTCTGGACACCTGGGGCTCACAGCTCCCCGTGCTCTCCCCACCAGCTCTGCAGAGGCTGAGGGGCTGGGAGGACGTGGATGATGAGATAGAGGAGATGTACCAGGAGGACCGCTCGGAGAAGGAGGAGGGGCAGTTCTCTGTGCTCAGCCTGTGCACCTTCAGGGGCCTGCGGTGGCAGCTCATCTCCATCATTGTCATGATGATGGGCCAGCAGCTCTCAGGGGTCAATGCGGTGAGTGGGGACAGCCGGGGGGGACAGACAAGGGGTGGGGCTGCAGAGGGGCTGATGGGGCAGTGCTGACACAGGAGAGGAAACCTGGCAGTGCCCCTTCACCCGGTGTGGGTCCACCCTGGCCAGTACCAAACCCACGGACAAGAGGTCCAGGGTCAAGCTGCCCCGTTAGGGATGATTGAGAGGCTTTCAGAGTGAAGTGCTTGTGCCCACCGTGTCCCCCAGAAAGGGACCAATTCAGTCCTCAGGCTGCAGTGCACCAGGGCCAGCATTTAAAGCAGCCAAAAGGGGATTGCCACGTTCTGCCTCTGTCTAAACACAGCTGTGGTCCTGCTGCAGGTGTTCTACTACGCAGACAGGATCTTCGAGTCAGCCGGGGTGCCCAGCAGCAGCATTCAGTACGTCACGGTGTCAATCGGTGCCATCAACGTCGTCATGACCCTGCTGGCTGTAAGTTTGTGTTGGGCCTCCCTGAGTTCAGACTTGTGCAGTGCCCCCTGCCCCTGTTTAGGTTGGGCTCATGGAATCCTACACTCCAAACGGAGTGGTTTGGGGTGGAAGGGACCTTAAAGGTCATCTTGTCCCAAAAGCTTCCTCTAGAGGGTTATGTGCTGGGAGATGCTTTCCATGGCAGGTGCCCAGTGCTGCCCTTGGATGAGAACATCTCAAGCAGCAAGTGCTGAGCCCCTGGTGTCACCCCTGTCTTGTCTCTTCCAGGTGTTCATTGTGGAATCCCTGGGGAGGAGGATCCTTCTCCTGGCTGGCTTTGTGCTGTGCTCTGCCTCCTGTGCAGTGTTAACTCTGGGCCTCAATCTCCAGGTGTGTCTGAATGGCTCAGGTGGTCCCAGACAGGATTTCTGCACTTCCCAGGGAGCAGACCACTGGAATATTTTGAGGATGCTCCTACACTCTGGGGAGGAGGGGACAGTGTGAAAGGTCTCTGTACCTGTAAATCTACCAAGAGAGAAGCCAGGAAAAGCTGTGATCCTGCTTGCCTGAAAGCTCCTCCCAGGATGTCACCTTCACCTGTTGCATCCCTGTGGCAGCCAGGATCATACCCAGGCTGGGATTTCTGTGTCTGATTGTGGGCACACCTGGCACTGGAGGGTGGCACTGCCCTCAGAATGCCTCCACATCTTACTGGGAACAGTGCCCTGAGTGTGCTGGTGATGTTCAGACAGGAACCACCTCTAACCTGTGCTTCCATCCCTGCAGTCCACTGTGTCCTGGATGTCCTATCTCAGCATAGCCTGTGTCATTGTCTACATCATTGGACACGCCATTGGCCCCAGTAAGTACCCACAGCCTGCCCAGGCTCCCCCAAAGCTGGGTAAAGCCAAGTGCTGTGTTCACTTTCAAACCAAAGCCTGTGTGGAGCTCATCCAGGGAGGCTGAATTTCACCTCTGTGTGGCCATGCCCCATGCAAGTCATTTAACTGCCCCGTTGTTTTCTTTGAATTTAATCCTTGTTTAATTTGCTGGACGCTTCTAAACACTGGTAATTAGAAACCAGTGTCTGCCACTGAAACGAGCTGTCTGACCAGGAATTCCAAGTGAGGGGATTGCCTTTGGGATCTCCTCAGCTGCAGCTGCCTTGCAGGTCCCATTCCTGCTGTGATGATCACGGAGATGTTCCTGCAGTCGTCCCGACCCGCGGCGTTCATGGTGGGGGGCTCTGTGCACTGGCTCAGCAACTTCACCGTGGGGCTGGTGTTCCTCTACATGGAGGTAAGAGCCAACCAGAGGGCAAAACCTCACCTGAAAATCGGCCTCTTCAGCCCTGTGCTCTGACTGAGAGGCTTTGAGGAGCTGTAAATGCACTCATTGGTTCCCAGGACCTGTGTGTGGATTTGTGTTAAGGGCAAGAGACTCGTGTTCATCAGCATTTTCCTATCACACCTGGCTGCTGCCCAGGCTTTAAAAGAAAGCAGTTTCTTTGCCAGGTGAATGTCTCATCCTGAGCTCGGGAGCGTGGAAAAGATGGCAAATTCCCCATCTTCCTTTGCAGGATGTGCCTTGGAGGGACAATTTTACCCTCTGAGATCTGGGTGCCCAGTTCACACTGCCCCCAGCAAGTGACCCATAAACTGCTGCAGTCCCTGACTTTACCTGAGCAAAGGCAGCTGCTGAGATTAGTTTGATTCATGGAGCAGACCCTCACCCTCCTTTCCCAATAAACCCCTGGTGGTGGTTTTTGAGAAGACAGAATCTCAAAAACTCAAACGATGAGCTGCATTTTCTGTAGCCAGTGCAGGGCTCAGCAGGTCCAGAGCAGGTAATTCCCACCTGGAACGTTGCCCTGATCCCTGCTCTCTCCTGTCACTGCCCTAGGCTGGGCTGGGGCCTTACAGCTTCCTCATCTTCTGTGCCATCTGCCTCGCCACCATGGTTTACATCTTCTTCATTGTTCCTGAGACCAAGAATAAAACCTTCATGGAAATCAACAGGATCATGGCCAAGAGGAACAAAGTGGAGATTCAGGAAAGCAAAGAGCTTAAAGATTCCTTCCCGCTGGGCAAGCAGGAGGAGAAGAAAGCACTCTCCAGCAGCGAGATGTGACCCAGCTGTGTTTGGCATGACAGGATCTGTTCAGCAGGAAAACAAACACAGGGACTCCTCCTTTGATGCTGATCTGAGAATCACGGAACTGCTAAGGCTGGAAAATGCATTTAAAATCAAATCCAGCCGCAAACCTGATGCTGCCAAGTCCTCCTCTTGTCCCAAGGAAAGGGAAATGTCCTCAGCCAGCTCAGTTCTGTGACCAAGCAGCCGATGACCTGAGGTGATGTGTGTCCCTGGTGTCCTGACTGACACATCCCAGGGGACACAAGCCAGCCCTTGGGCTGGGTGTGGGGCAGTTGAATGCAAGGAGTGCACTAAATTCCTCTGAGGAATTGTCACTTGTGTGTTTGAGGGTCCAGCAAGGGGAAATTAAATTCAATTTGTTGTATCAGTGTGCTGCCCTCTGTTTTGAAAAAAAGCAGGATTTTTGAACAGCCTGGCACAGATTTTGTGTGGTTGATGGAGAACCCTTCACATGATTTACTTTAACCTCAGAAAATTAGTTTATTTATAAAATATCCCTGCCCTCAGATTTGTGATATGTTAAGTGTTGGAAAAGGAGCTGTTTCTATGCTCTGTCTCTACATCCACTACAGAAAAGGAGGCAAAGTCGTGTCCTCAGCCAAGGCACAGGGGTTGCACAGGACCTGCCCCAGGCCCTGTCCTGCCAGGGCTTTGCATCCCCCCTCCTGTGGGGCTGCAAGGGAAGGGGTAGTGAGTTGATGGTGACAAACAGAAGGAAGGCCACCTGCAGGGAAGATGGTGAGGAACTGAGACTGGGTCTCAGCTGGGAGATGGGAGAGAAATTTTATTTGAGAAAGTGGCTCCTTTGACCAGAGAGCAGCTCTTTGGCATGAAGAAAGACCCATGTGTGGGGACCTAAATCAACCCCTTGGCAGGGATGTAACGACCCAGGGTGCTGGACTGTGCCAAATCCTGCAGTTCTTCACCTCTATCTCACTGATGGAGGCTTTGCTCTCTTGGAAAAACACCCCAGAGCACCAGGAGGAGCGCAGTGAGCCTACACAAAGCAGCAGCAGAAGCAAGTGAACCACCTCAGTTTTTCTCAGTTTTCCCAGCAAACAGTTGGGATTCTCCAGGTGCTTCACGAAGAACAGAGGCTGGGATCAGTGGCAGCTGGTGTCATTCTCCAGAAGCACCCCCCCGAGGAGGGCCATGGGGGTCTGTCCCCAGGCAATGACGTCCCCCCTGAGCTGCCCCGGCTTGCACAGCGCCAGCGCCCGAACCTCAGCAGCGCCGAGGACTCGGCTCCACAGGTTCACCTGCGCCATCCACCCCGCAAAGCCATTGGAGAACGTCCCCAGCAGGACATCCCTGTCCTTGCCAAGCACCAGGGTGCCCCCAGGCCGGCTCACGTAGCCCTTCTGCAGGCTCTTTGCTTTGCCAGCTGCTCCATTGAGCCACAGGTTGGCCGTTCCCACCTGCGAGGCCCAGGTCACGCAGTGGTGCAGCCAGCCCTGAGCCCCGTGCTGCAGGGGGAAGCTGAGGAAGTGCCCCCCGACCCAGAGCCCCAGCTCTGCGCCCACGGTCACCAGCAGCTCGTGGTCACTCTCCCCAGTGGAGTAGGACAGGACGGTCTGGGTGCCGGCGGGCTGGGCTCTGCTCCAGAAGCACAGGGTGAAGGCTTGGAGGGACAGGGCACGGAGGGGATGAACCTCCACAAAGCTCTCTATGTTTTCCACAGGGAAGTAGAAAGCTGGAAAGGTGCTGGATTTCATACCTGAAATTACCAAAAGGCCAGCAGTTACTGTAAACACACCCAGAACTGAGGGCTGTGTAGTCTGAGCTTTCCAGTTACTGGTGTGTGTTGTGCCAGCAGGGAAGGGGCTTGAAATGATGAAAAGCTGAGCTGAGCTCCCCCTTGCAGCTGTTTGGGGAAATCACTTTTTCCCTCCTTCCTCCTCTTCCCTCATGTTATGTAAAATAGAGAGGATGATTGTTTATCCTGGGGGAACTGTGAGCTGAAAGTTTTCACTGTCTGTAAAAATGTGCTCCCACGTGGCAGCAGAAAGCTGCAGCTGCTGTGGGAGTAGCTGGCCTTAATGATGCTGTAGATGAAGGATTTCCTTCAGCAGGCCCAGATTTGGGACAAAATTCTACCTGGGAGCATCAGTTCCAAACCTGCCAATGGTTTAGGCCACCACGGCCAGCAGGGCACAGGCTCCTCATCCTCACGAGGTAAGCTGGACTCAGCCAGTGTTTCTCACCTGTGTGGCTCAGTGCATTCAGCAACTCTGTCTTCAGGTCCTGGAGCTGCCTCTGGATTTGGTCCAGCCTGAGGGTGAATTCCTCTGGGTGACACTGTGCTGGAGCAATCAGACAGCTGAGTTTACAGAAGGCTGGGACCTACACGTGGTACATTTTCCAGTTTGAGCAAACCCTTTGTTTGAAAATGCAGCATTTCTGCTCTGTGCGGTGCCTGCCTGCTCAGCCAGAGATGTCCCCACTCGCTTTGAGCACCAGGCACACCTGAGCTGAGCATCCTGACGTGGTGCCAGGCAGCACCAGCGAGCCTGGAGGGGTGTGATGCTCCAGGGGCAGGGCTGGCACACACTTTAACCATGAGGTGCCAGCAGGGAGGGGTGTGATGCTCCAGGGGCAGGGCTGGCACACACTTTAAACACACGGGGTGCCAGCAGGGAGGGGTGTGATGCTCCAGGGGCAGGGCTGGCACACACTTTAAACACGGGGTGCCAGCAGGGAGGCACACGGGACACCTCCACCCGAGCAGGGACACCGCTGCTCCCGGCGGGGATGGGGCGTTCCAGCGCATCCAGCTGGCACGATCTGCGGTTCCACAGCTTCCCCGCGGGTGTCTGTGCCCCTCGGTGAGCGGGGTCCTTACCCTGGGCGCGGGGGGCTCCGAAGGAAGCCTCCACCAGGCGGCCGTGCAGCGGCTGGACGCGGCGGTAGTCATTGCGCAGGGTGCGGTTGTGCCCGTCCAGCAGGGAATTCTCCAGGAGCCGGATCTGGGGAGGGCACGGGGACATCAGCCAGGGCACGGGGACAGCAGCTCTGCCGGGAACTGCAGCTCGGGGTTACACCGAGCAACTCGTCAGAGAGGAGTCCTCGGGGTCCCTTGCTGGGAAGCAGCGAGGGAAAGGGACAGAAGAGAAGTGAGAGCTCTTATCAGCTAATTCGTGATAAAGGCGTTTGGCCTGGGGGGGTTCTGAACACCTGCCTGATGATATGCATGGATGGAGATTTTGCTGCTACTCTGTGCCTTTTTCACAAGTGCCTTCCAGCCTTCCCTGCCAGAAAGAGCGTTTCTTTTTCAAAGAGAGCACATTGTGATCCCCCACTGCTGTGGTCTCAGTTTTATCTTGTTCTTCTCCTGGAAGAAAATGTTTCTGATGCTTCTTTATTATTTATTAACTTTAAAGCATTACTTTCAGTGTAAGTCTAGTCAAGGAAAACCCCTGAAATACCTTCTAAAACCTGCCAGTTATTCTGTAATTATATTAATGCTATGAATGGTTCCTTTTTGGCTTTTTTTTTTTTTTCAGGGGGACTCTCTTGCTTTTGCCTTGTTAATTCTCACTGGTCTCTTCCTTTTTATAGTGCTTCAGGGTGGCTGAGATTAACTGAGCAGAGAGTTTTGTTATCAGCCACCAGACCTGCTACACAGCCTGACCCTGCTGCGATGTGGAATCACAGCCGCCCGCAGCTCCAGTTGCTCAGGAATCCATCCCAAAAGCTCCGCGGGAGAGATGCCCTAAGAGCTCCTCTGTTCCCAACATCCCTGGAGGACAGGAAAGGAAACAGGTGGAGGGCAGGGCAGCTGGAGGCAGGCACTGACCTGGGTGTGGGACAGGACGATGGGGGAGTGGAAGATGGTCCAGATGACGCTCTCGGAGCACGGCGGGGTGGTCAGGGAGCCCTGGTACCTGTAGAAGTGGGCCAGGTTTTCTGGCAGCATGGCCTGGACGTCCAGGGAACTGAGCATTGTTGATTGGCCTCAGGAGGAAGCAGAGAGATGACATTAGAAGGTAATGGGGAGGGAAGAGAGGTGCAAATGCTCTTAGAGCTGGGGTTGGCACGTCCTGCTGCCCAGAGCACTGGCTCATTAGACCTTTGGTGGAACTGGATGGAGATGGAGAGGAAGGAATGGCCCTTTCTGGCTCTGTGGCTCAACAGTCAGAGCTGTCTGGGTCCTGGGGGTGGTGGCAGCTGCTCTCAGTGCTCTGCCAGTCCCTGGGGGTGCTGTCAGGGGGCATTAGTGGGTGTGCAGGCTGCAGGGAGCTGGTATTTGGTGCTGCAGGGCATTGCACAGACCTCCAGGATGCATTTATTGCTGTCCTGAGCACCATCCCCAGGGCCCCGGGCTGGGCTGAGGATGTTGCCAGCCCCAGTGTGTGCACACAGGCTGTGAGACCACCAGGGACAGAGAAAGGGGCCCCCAGGTCTTACCTGCAAACCTGATTCTCGCCAGTTTGGAAATGAACTCGCTGTAGTAGGTGTTCTCAAAGTGCCCATCCTAAACACAGCACAGACACTCGTCAGGAGGTGTGACCTGCCTGTCCCTCTCCCTGCTAATCAGCTGAGGGGAGCTGATGGATGAACTGGGAGACAGAAAACAGTCACCACCACAGATCTCCTGATAGGCCAGACAAGGCAAGGCATGGTCAGCTTTGTACAGCTTGGGTAGGACAGTGAACAGGGTTCTCTTTTACCTCTGTGCCCTGAGGAGGCTTTTAAATCCACACTGAATCAAGTGTTCCCACTGGCAAAGCAGAGCAAGGCTTGGGGGCACAGCAGGGAAACCCCAGCTGCTGGTATTGTTATATATATATATTATATATATAAAATACAGTTATGGGGCAGTTCCTGGGGCTCCCAAGTGGTATTGGCTGGTGCTTGTGAAGCCCAGATGGCCCAGGGGAAGCAGCACAGCTTCCTACAGAGGTGTCAGACACCATCTCGTGGGACAGCTGTACAAACCTGGCACGGGCTGCTGCTGCCTGAGGGAGGTTTGAGCACAGCCAGTGCCCCCTGTCCCCAGGCTGGGTCACCTACCGAGTACAGGAAGGCCAGCACAGCCAGCCCCTGGGGCTTGTCTTTGGCTTCCTCAAAGCTCGAGTAGTTAGCAGAGTTGTAGTGGACAATGTGCAGCTGTGGGAGAGAGAAAAACCAAAAAGTGATCAATGGCTTCTGGGTGCTTCAGAGGGATCGGCTGGAGGGACAGTCACCACCCCAGTTCCTGCTGTTTGTGCCTCACAGCAGGCCAGAGGCACCTGTGTGTGTGTGGTGACTCTGGGGGAGCAGCTCCAGCTCTGAAGGACACGAGAGCTCCTGCCCTGGCTTTTCTTGGAGCCTTCTGTGCCAGCACCATCAGGCTCAGCCCTCCCACTGCACCAACCACCCACCCTTGGGGGAGCCCTGCTTTTCCCCCGTGCCTCTGCACTGCTTCCTGCAGGTTCTGTGGGGTGCAGCTCCTCATTTCCCAGTGTGAGAGGCTCAGAGCCCCCTCCCTGCAGCCCCTGTCCCACACCAACCTCGGCGAAGTATCTCATGCCATCGATGGTGTGCTCGGAGCCACTGGTCTCCAGGTCCAGCCCACCCCAGTGCAGGTGCATCTGGACAGCTGTGTAGACGCCTGGGAGCCCTCTGGAGATGTTCATGGTGGGTGGCAAATCGATCTGAACTGAGAAACAACAGCACTGGAGCCTTGCCCATCCCTGGGGTGGCTCCTGCAGTGCCAGTGGCAGCCCTGCAATGAGCAGGCACAGTCGTGGCCCCAGCATGGGAGGGGAAAACACTGAGGTTTAAACCTTTCCTGGGCTCAGGCTCGTGCAGCACACCAGGACAGGGCACTCAGCAGTGTCTGCAGACCCCTTCTGCCCCCAGCAGCTCTGGGTTTGGCATCAGCCACTCATGGAAGGCTTCAATGTGCTCAGCACACCTCGCATGGATCTGGCAACCACCTCCTTCCCAAGGCAGAAAAGGGGGATAGGAATCAACACAGTGAGTGGCCTCATCTGTTACCATCACTCCCAGTGCTCTGGGCTCTGCATTTTTGAGGCCCAGCCATACTGGAAGGGCCCTGTAGGTTTGGAAAGGCTGTGTCATTGCTCAAAGGATTTGAGGAGAAAAACCTCTTCTGTTCTCCTTGCCAAGGAGTAGTCACAAACCCTTTGTCTTCTGCTAATTCACTGCCACAAATCATAGATGATGTTAATAAATCTGGGAGTGAAAGTGGAGAACTGCCTCATGCAAATGGAAGCCCCCAGCATGTTATAAAAACTAGCAACTATTCTTGCAAAATGCAGCACAGCACATTATTCATTAGTCATAGTTTGGGTTTCTGAGGAGTTGCTTTTGTTTGTGAACTGTTTTTAGACAGACAAGATGAAAGGATGTTTCCTTGTAATATCCCAAAGGGTCTAGAGTGGGAGGGATAAAAAAATCTACCTTTTCATAAGTTCCCTGCTGACTGCCTTCCATAATGAGGGTTATTTACTTCAAGCACCTCACCAGGGTTTCTACTCTCTACAAAACACAGCCAGGGAATTGTGTTGAGAATTTGTAACGAGCTTAAGGCTCCTCTAAGATATTCCAAGCAAATATTTGCTGCAAGCACGAAGGTAGGGAACAGCCTGGTTTGCTGCTACTTTTCACCCATGTGGAGGTGAGTGGGAAGTGTGAGAGCTCTGAGTTGGCAGTGCCTCGCTCCTGCTTCGCTCTGGCTCTGCCAGGCAGTGGAGAAACAGCTGGGGCTGTGCAGTGCGAGTGCAGCTGAGCCTTGCCCAGCATCCCTGCTCTGCCCACAGCCAGCCTGGCTGCCCAGCTCTGTCCCCTGGGGAGGCTGAGGCAGCGAGGGGCACGCTTGAGGTCCCAGTTAAATCTGCTCCTGGAGGAAGATGCACACATGGATGGGATTTTAATTTTTCAAGAGCTGTGCTTGTCCTCGCTACCAGCTGGAGGACCAACCCTCTTTAAAACGAAAAGAAAGGTCCAAATACAAAAGGTTTTGTTAACCCAAGGCTCTCTGTGTGTGTACCTGCACCCAAACTCACCCCACAGCTTATCAGGTGGGGTTTAGCCCGGTGCTGACACAGCTACAGAGAAAATGAACCTGGTTTTCTGGGTGAGGCATTTAGGGGTTGGCTCTGAGAGCCCCTAAGGAGAGTCCTGCTGATAAATCCCTCGCCTGTCCCTTTCAGAGTGTTTTCCCTGAGAGGTTCTGCTGCCCTGTCCCATCTCACTGAAGCCAGTAGAAAAACCCAGCCTGACTCGCAGAAGCTGTGAATGGGGACAGCCGTTTGTCTTTGTGCTTTAGGAAACTGCCCCGCATCAGAAAATCATTGTTGGGAAGTTAACAAAAGAATGGGCAAATACACACATGCCGTCAAAAAAGCTAAACCTGCAAGAATTAGTGTCTAGGCAGGCAGGGCAGTGGTGCTGACACGAGAGCTTTGAGCTGAACGCTGAGTCTGTGTGGCAGCACAAAAGGAGTCACAGTTTTCAGGAGCACAACCACAATCTTCCTCTGCTGGCTCTGTGTCTCACCACCCCACTGCCCTGCCCTCAGTATTTCTCCCTCTTTGTTACACAGAGCAAGAAAGAGCTGTTGGGCAGCATCCAAGAGCCCACAGCTTTCTGTTCCCAACACCTTCCCAAAACCACTCATCCTCCTTCCACTGCAGCCGTCAGAAAATTCTCTCATTGCTCATCTGTAGTCCAAAGGCATTATCCCAACAGCACTGGCTGATGAATTATTTAGGCAATGAATTACAGATTGCAGCAGGGGAATCTGGAATCTCCTAAATTATAATCCTTGCCCTCAAACTGTGTGGCCAAAGGCCAGGCTTTTAACATGTGCTGTGCTTCAGCTTCCCCTCCTGAGCCCCAAAACACCAATCCTCTGGCTGTGAGGGAGGGATGCTCCTCTGGGTTGCACTCTGGGTGACCTACATCCAGCCAAACCTGGGATGCAAAGGTTTCCATTCCTGTCACTTCTCATTTACACACAGGCCAGGAGATGCATTTTCCTGACTGCAGGAAGGACTCGGTGTGCCCCAAACAGCAGCCACTGCTGCAGCCCTGCTGGGGGTCAATTTAGAATTCTCCAGATGCATTTTATCCCTTTTCCATGTGCAACAGAGAAAGTACCTTGCAGAAACCTAACTGCCTTTTATTTGTCTGGTTTACCTGTGTACTTCTGCAGAGCCTTCCTGGGCGATTGAGGAAAACAGCAAACCCAGGAGAGCAGAAGGAGATGGCAGAGTGAGGTGAGTTCAAGGAAAGGGCACTGTCTGTGAGGGCATTTCCATAGCTAAAACAAGAGATCTGCTCCTGCCTGGCACCCCCCAGCCTTACCAGAGTGGCCAGTGTTGGTCATCCTGAACTGGCCCTGCAAGGGCCCATCGTAACCACGGAGCTCCAGCTGCAGCAGCAGCGGGTTGTACCTCACTTTTCTCCTCTGGATGTCGATTGGAGATTGCTGCTTGCCAGCACAGTCTGGGAAGTGCTGTCCCCAGTGCTCTTCGTCCAGCTCTCCTTCTCCTGGAGGGGAGGCAGGGGAGGTGACAGGGGCGTGGGGAGAAGTGCTGGTAGTCAGGAGTCAGAGAACTCTCCTCATCTGCCAGCAGGAAATGCCAGCCTAATTATTGTAACACCAGGAGCCGCAGCCATAAAAGGTTGCTTTGCCTTCCCCAGAGAGGAAATACACATTATTGTGTCTGCAGGACAACTGTGCTGCAAAGTAAGAAACCTGCATTGCAGCAGCAGCTCAGTGATGGCCGGAGACTGAACCTGCCCCGAAAGAGGAGCGGTGTTTGCATGGAAATGGGGAATTAAACGGGTCCCAGCTGCCAGAGGTGTGGAATTGGCTTCTTAACCAGTGTGTGAATAGGATCAGAGCAATAGGCAGGAAGGCTCAGCTTAGGATCAGAAACTGACAGCAATTAGTTATTTTTAACTACAGAGAGAGCAATTGCATTATTGCAACTCTTCAACAATATCCTTTGTTTTAGCTTAGCCCATTGAAGATCATAAAAGGATTAGCATTTACTTCAGTGAGCTCTGCAAACAACCCCCTGACAAATGAAATTTAGATAAAAATTTCACCAAAAAAAATTATAAATACCTAAATAAGCACTTCTTAGTGCTCTGTACTGCCTGGGATATGACAATAAAATAAGAAGCAGGCAGTATTTAAAGCTTTTTCTTGCAGGATCATCCAAAGGGCAGCTTTTCTTCTAACACATTCTGAAGGTTTCCCCCACTGTTTGAACCTCGTTGTGCTGCCAACCCTGACAAAGTGTCCTAACCACACAAAGGAGTAAAAAGAGGTGACATTGAGGAGAATCACTTTCAAGACGCAGAGGCATCAATAAAGTGGAATAAATTAGCTGCTCTCTGATCTCTCACTAAGGGACGGCCGAGCTGCTTGTGCAGCACAAAAGGGAAGGGAGCCTCTTCAGCAGCAGCAGCCCCACAGCAGCCCCGTTCCTCGTTACCTTTGTAGGTCCAGGGCACCTCGTGGCTGCGGCTGAGAGGAGCCAGGAGCAGGCGGAACAGCAGCGCTGCCATCAGCATGTCTGCGTGGTACCTGCGGCCAAGGGAGGGGACAGCGCTGTAAAACCCCGCAGGATGCTGAGAAAGCCCTCAGCAAACGCTGATTTACTGCGGGTCTGGCCTTTGCAGCCGCCCTCCTGCCCTTGTCTCAGCCCCCCGAAGCAGCCCCAGCGAGCAATGCCCGCTGCTGATCCCCTGCCCCGCGGAGGGGACGCGGCTCCCCCGATGGCCGCAGCCGATGCCCCCCGAGCCCGTCTGACCGCGGCTGCTGCGGGCTCTGCCCGCTTTTCCTGTCCGTTCATCCCCCACGAACGGGCTGAAAAGCTTCTCGCTGCAAGTACCGGGCCAGCAGTGCTCTGTAAGCAAAGCCACCCAGCGCAGACCTCAGAGCTGCCCCTCTCTGCACACAGCAAGGAGCCCAGGCAGAAGGCATTCAGAGGAGTGGGTTTCAAAAGTGCTCAGCATTCACGGTCTTAGCAGAAATCAAAACTGTAGACACTTAACTCGTCTGAAAATCAGACTCCCGAGGCTGGGTTTAAAGGCACTCTGCACCCCTGAGCCTTAGCATTCAACTTTCAACACCTTCCCTCATCACTGAAAATCCAGTTTTGAATGGCAGAGATTTGCAACCTTTGAAAAATTCAGAGCTCTCGAAAACCATTTAGACTTGAAAGATACAAGAGACTGAAACCCTGATGGCTTTTTTAAAAACATAAAGGAGTGCAAATAAAAACTAGCAGGTGACAGGTGTCTAAATGCTCTTGTGGACTTCTGTATCTCTTCAGATGCTTGATTTCCTTAAAAATGTGTCCCAAGCAAATAGTTGTCTATGGTCCAGTAAAAGTCATTTGGCAGAACAGGGAACAGACCATGGATTCTCTGCCTGCCTTTTTGTATCCTGTCACCAGGCAAATGCCATTCCCTTTGAGAAACCTCCTCCTCCCTCCAGGAATGACACACTGCTGCCAGCCCTTTCTTCCCAGCCCTGGCCCCCAGCTCATAAACCCACGGTTTCAAAACAAAAGGGGAGCAGAAATCTCCCCGGGAATGGAATTTTTACCTTCTATGGAAAAGAATTAGAGATTCCAACAAAAGCAGCATGGCTTGGCTGTTGGTTTTAGTTGACAAGCAGCAATATTAAACACGAGGCAATGAAGCTCAGATCAGTGATATCTCAGCACTTCTGTTCGCAGCGTCCCTGCCACTTGTTCTACAATTGG
>VXAC01006661.1:252920-263774 GCA_013399225.1 Rhipidura dahli | reverse complement strand
CAGTTTGGGGCAGTTTGGGGCAGTTTGGGGGGCAGTTTGGGGCAGTTTGGGTGGCAGTTTGGGGCAGTTTGGGGCAGGACAGGCCCTGAGATGCTGCAGTACAGGCAGCTGGGGGCACTGAGGGGGATGAAGAAGGATTTTCCTGCCTCCATGAGTATGAACCACCCTCCATTCACTTCTTTCTTCACAATTGCCACAGGTGCCCCATCCCTGCAAGTGTCCAAGGACAGGCTGGACAGCAGCACGTGGAACAGCCTGGGATGGTGGAAGGTGTCCCTGCCCANTAGGCAGGAAGGCTCAGCTTAGGATCAGAAACTGACAGCAATTAGTTATTTTTAACTACAGAGAGAGCAATTGCATTATTGCAACTCTTCAACAATATCCTTTGTTTTAGCTTAGCCCATTGAAGATCATAAAAGGATTAGCATTTACTTCAGTGAGCTCTGCAAACAACCCCCTGACAAATGAAATTTAGATAAAAATTTCACCAAAAAAAATTATAAATACCTAAATAAGCACTTCTTAGTGCTCTGTACTGCCTGGGATATGACAATAAAATAAGAAGCAGGCAGTATTTAAAGCTTTTTCTTGCAGGATCATCCAAAGGGCAGCTTTTCTTCTAACACATTCTGAAGGTTTCCCCCACTGTTTGAACCTCGTTGTGCTGCCAACCCTGACAAAGTGTCCTAACCACACAAAGGAGTAAAAAGAGGTGACATTGAGGAGAATCACTTTCAAGACGCAGAGGCATCAATAAAGTGGAATAAATTAGCTGCTCTCTGATCTCTCACTAAGGGACGGCCGAGCTGCTTGTGCAGCACAAAAGGGAAGGGAGCCTCTTCAGCAGCAGCAGCCCCACAGCAGCCCCGTTCCTCGTTACCTTTGTAGGTCCAGGGCACCTCGTGGCTGCGGCTGAGAGGAGCCAGGAGCAGGCGGAACAGCAGCGCTGCCATCAGCATGTCTGCGTGGTACCTGCGGCCAAGGGAGGGGACAGCGCTGTAAAACCCCGCAGGATGCTGAGAAAGCCCTCAGCAAACGCTGATTTACTGCGGGTCTGGCCTTTGCAGCCGCCCTCCTGCCCTTGTCTCAGCCCCCCGAAGCAGCCCCAGCGAGCAATGCCCGCTGCTGATCCCCTGCCCCGCGGAGGGGACGCGGCTCCCCCGATGGCCGCAGCCGATGCCCCCCGAGCCCGTCTGACCGCGGCTGCTGCGGGCTCTGCCCGCTTTTCCTGTCCGTTCATCCCCCACGAACGGGCTGAAAAGCTTCTCGCTGCAAGTACCGGGCCAGCAGTGCTCTGTAAGCAAAGCCACCCAGCGCAGACCTCAGAGCTGCCCCTCTCTGCACACAGCAAGGAGCCCAGGCAGAAGGCATTCAGAGGAGTGGGTTTCAAAAGTGCTCAGCATTCACGGTCTTAGCAGAAATCAAAACTGTAGACACTTAACTCGTCTGAAAATCAGACTCCCGAGGCTGGGTTTAAAGGCACTCTGCACCCCTGAGCCTTAGCATTCAACTTTCAACACCTTCCCTCATCACTGAAAATCCAGTTTTGAATGGCAGAGATTTGCAACCTTTGAAAAATTCAGAGCTCTCGAAAACCATTTAGACTTGAAAGATACAAGAGACTGAAACCCTGATGGCTTTTTTAAAAACATAAAGGAGTGCAAATAAAAACTAGCAGGTGACAGGTGTCTAAATGCTCTTGTGGACTTCTGTATCTCTTCAGATGCTTGATTTCCTTAAAAATGTGTCCCAAGCAAATAGTTGTCTATGGTCCAGTAAAAGTCATTTGGCAGAACAGGGAACAGACCATGGATTCTCTGCCTGCCTTTTTGTATCCTGTCACCAGGCAAATGCCATTCCCTTTGAGAAACCTCCTCCTCCCTCCAGGAATGACACACTGCTGCCAGCCCTTTCTTCCCAGCCCTGGCCCCCAGCTCATAAACCCACGGTTTCAAAACAAAAGGGGAGCAGAAATCTCCCCGGGAATGGAATTTTTACCTTCTATGGAAAAGAATTAGAGATTCCAACAAAAGCAGCATGGCTTGGCTGTTGGTTTTAGTTGACAAGCAGCAATATTAAACACGAGGCAATGAAGCTCAGATCAGTGATATCTCAGCACTTCTGTTCGCAGCGTCCCTGCCACTTGTTCTACAATTGGCAATTATTTTCAGGAGCACGGGGATTTTCAGTCAGTCAGCGAGGTGACTCTGGTGAGTCTGAGGGTCAGTTGAGCTGCACAGAAGGGTTCCCAGCCCAGACCCAGTGTGGCAGTTTGGGTGGCAGTTTGGGTGGCAGTTTGGGGCAGTTTGGGGCAGTTTGGGGGGCAGTTTGGGGCAGTTTGGGGCAGGACAGGCCCTGAGATGCTGCAGTACAGGCAGCTGGGGGCACTGAGGGGGATGAAGAAGGATTTTTCTGCCTCCATGAGTATGAACCACCCTCCATTCACTTCTTTCTTCACAATTGCCACAGGTGCCCCATCCCTGCAAGTGTCCAAGGACAGGCTGGACAGCAGCACGTGGAACAGCCTGGGATGGTGGAAGGTGTCCCTGCCCATGGAGGAGGCTTGGAACAAGCTGCTCTTCAGGATTCCCTTCTAAGCCAAGCCATTCTATGATTCTGTGAATAATAACAGCAATTCGACAGTCAGAGCCACAGGTGAGTTACAGGTGCCATGGGAACTCAGGTTTCTGTGCTGCACAACAGAAGCAGGTCTTCTACTCAAAATCTTATTATTTGCAAGTGAACTGTTAACATTAAAAGGCCTTTCCTGGGTTGCTGTTTGTGCAGTGCCTATTTAATCTTTGGGAACTGCTGCAATATTGAGCTGATTAACCAAATGTGTTTTTTCCCCTCTCTCCTCAGAAGAAGTCATTTATTCTGACGGTTGCACTGAACTGTGCAAGGACCAAACTAAGCAAACATGCCCTGCAATGCACTTCTTAATCCTTGTGTATCCAGTTGTGTAAACAGGCTTTGAAACTAGCTGAGGGTGAAATTTTGGGGGCTTATACCTCTTTGCACTTCAGGATTCCAACAGAAGCACAGGAGGGCGTGAAGAGTCAGGCACAGGAGGTCACCTCTCCTGTCACCTGCCTGTGAGGGCTCCAGGGGAGTGGATGTCACCCAGTGACAGGCTGCTTCCCTTGCCTGTGCTTTATTGATCAGCCAGCCCAGTCTGCACAAAGGATGGGAACTGAAGCCCATTCGGGAAGGTACCAGTGCCAGGGAACTGGAGGTGACAGTGAATTAATTTTTAATGGAGCTTTTGCAACATTTGTGACGTTTCACTTGACATCAGCAGGAGCTGTGGGTGCTCAGCACATCCAAACCCCACATCTCTGTTAGCTCAAATTATTGTCTTTAAAGTCCCTTCTAACCCAAACCTTTCTGTGGTTCCACAAAGACACAGCAGTCTGGGGAAAGGATTTACTAAGGGCACAAAGCATGAATTGGTTTTGGGGTTAGGACAAAACAATAATTTAAATTAAGTGATTTAAATGTATTTGAATATTAAGCTACTAACTACAAGCTGAATATTATGGAAGTCCTTCTCCCATATTGCCCACGCCAACCACTGGTTACTGGATCTTGGAGCTTTTTTAATGTATGTGGTGTTAAACCTGGCTGGCCTGAGGCTTGTCTTGCTCAGCTCTTCTGCTACCTGGATGTAATTGCTAGAGAGAAATATGGACAAAGTGCCTGGGAACTCCAGACAGCACAGCAGCACCGTGCCTGAGGTGAACTAGGGGTTCACAGGTGAAGACAGGTAACAGGACTCATCTCTGCACTGAGATTTAGCCAGCGAGAAAATGTGATGCTGTATATATCAGCCATGAATATTCTTAGCATGATTTCCTCCCAAGGGCAGGGAACTTTCACACACTCTCCAGCCTTCCCCCTCCCACCTGGACTGCAGCAGGAAATAAGCCTTTTATCCCACATCATTGGCTTCCATGCACTTCACTTTTATCTCTACAGTCTTCCCTGACTCTTTGCCATCTCTTAAATCCTGCTTCTCCCAGGCTATTCTCTCTGTCCTTGCTGGCCTAAAGCTCAGCTCAAGTCTGACATTCTGAGTATTGGCGGCCACATTAAAACCTTGACACGGCATTGAAGCAGCTGGCTCAGACCTCAGTGCTCCTTTGACCCAGAACCTGAAAGGTTTAACTCCTCTGCCTCTGAGTCAGCAGGAATTCCAGCAGGGCTTGCAGTAAGAGCTGCATCACTCCCCAGACCAGCAAACATTTGACCAGGACTAGGCTGTTTGAAGTGAGATGGCTAGTCACTCAGTCACTCAGTCAGGCTATCCAGGTTTTTCTAAGGGAGTCTAAAACCTCTTCAAACAGAGCCCTCTCTGCTGAGGTTGTGCTGGATGAGTGAAAGTATCCAGAGCCTACACAAGTTTTATGAAAGACAAAGATCAGCCAGTGCTGGCAGGCCCAGACCCCTGAGGAAAGCTGACAATAGCTGTGCAGACTGAAACATGAGATTCCTTTATTCAACAATTCCTGTAATGTTTCTACATCTTATTTCCAAAACTGGCCCTCTTTTCTTTGAAATTTTGCCCATTTTTTTTCCCCTTTTTGCCCCTGGTTTTCAAGTACATACAGAGATCACAGAGGTAGAAAAGCACTGGAATTCATTTCTCCAGTTCACACAATCCCTTTAGACCTCCTTCATCTTATATAATATTTTGATGTATTTGACTAAATTTAATCACAGAACGGTTTGGTTTGGAAGGGACCTTAAAGAACATCTAGTCCAACCCTCTGCCATGGGCAGGGACACCTTCTTGCCTTCTTCTGATATAAATTCAGACACGTTTCTTGATTCTGCTGAAGCTTTGTGGTGGAGATGGGCTTTGAGTCACAGACAGACACCAGAGATCTGCACCAGTGCTCCTAAAGGCAGGATTTGCCCATTTGAAAGCAGAGAGGTTTCCTCTGTGAATCCCATTTCACGGTCTAACAGATCTCACCATTAGCTACCTGCAGTTCATTGTCAACCTAAATTTTCCTTTGCTCAGTTTCAGCCAATTACTCTTAGTTACAGCTATAACCCTTGGATTATCTTAAAATAGTTTTCCCTTTATAATGTTCACATCACTTCTGGGGTGGTTATCACCTCGCTGTACCATGGGCAGAGCAGCCTTTCAGTGCCATTTCCCCAAGGTGGAGGAAAGGACAATGTGATGCTATAAAAAGGAGAGAACACGGTCAAATAATCCCCCTTCATTTCCATTTCCAGGAAATGCCATTACAGCTCCTGTCAAGTCTCTTTAGAGCTGCTCTACAGACTGCTGAAAGGGATTTCATGTTCTGGATCTCTGCTGGAGACTTTGGAAGAAAGCAAAGCATGAAGGGAGGGTTAGGAAGGGGGAGGCCAAACTTCTCACTGCACCGAGTGTGAGGAGCACTGGGATGTGGTCTGAGTGCAGGGATGGAAGGAGCTGTGTCGAGAGAGGGCCCTGGAGAAATGTTTCCATCACCCCAGGGCTCTGTGCTGTGCACTGGATGGGAGAGAGAAGGAATGACTCAGTGACCAAGCAGGCTGTGTGTGCCAATACCTGTTTGGGGTGCTGTTAGTGAGTTAAAATATCTGCCCTGCTCTCCTCAAGAGTGCTGAGTTTGCTCCTGATCTCCCAGGGCAGTGGCAGGCAGAGGAAGCACAATTGCTGCTCAGTCTCTCTGAAAACCAACATCAGCAGTGCACAAACAGAGGAGAAGACCCCAAGCCCCTTAACAAACAAACAGTGCACAGAACAAGGAAAGGCTCTGGAAAGTGCTGCTGCCCATTGCTGGGTAAGCACTTTTCCTTTCTGCATTGTGTGTTGAGCAGCTGTGACATCCAGTGGCCAAACACAATACGGTTGGGTCTGGTACAGACCTCTTCATACATGGTAACAATAACAGAGCCCTTCCATGGCACTTTTCATCTTCAAAAAGCTGTATAAGCACGAATTCATTAACCCTTGCACAGCTCAGCAGGGCAGACCAATGCAGTGATCCCAAGAGCACACATGAGAGGGGGACACCACTCTCCAAGCTCTCCAAAGGCATGGCAATCAGCTCTCCAGGGAGAGGAGAGCCTGCTGTAGGACCAGAGTACGGGACCTTCACCCGCCAGGGCAAAGAGCAGCTGCTCAGAGATAAGGGATCAGAAAGGTGCAGCTCACTCTGCACCGGGTGAAGAGGCCACACCTGAGGGATGGGTTGTGCTTGTTTTCCCAAGAGAAAAAAAAATACATGGTAAAAGAGGGGAAAAGATGGGGAAAGTTGAGATTACAGCAGGACAGAGAGACTTTGGAAGGGATCCTTTGTCAGAGGCCAGTCCCTGCTCTCCTGAGCTCATCACTGTTTGCTTGCTGAGCTCTGCAGTGTTTTCTTCTGCAGGCAAGGTCACTGCAGGGACCTTCAGAAGGAGCAAAGTGCCCCCAGTCCCTCCTCTCCCAGCAGCTCATCACCACTGCACTCTGAGGAGCTAAAAGTGATGATGGGAGCTAAAAGTGTTTCCCATGAGAATGAGGTTGACTTTCAAGGCAGGAAGACAACATGAAGGAAATTTAAATCCTTCTGTCTGTGCTGTACCTGTTCTGTGGCAAGAGAATCCTGCTTGATAACTCTTGTGCTTTACATACGTATTTTGCACTCATTAAGGAAACAAATGAGTTGTCATTGAACTATTTTTTTTTTTCAGGTAATCATTCAAAAAAACCCCCAACCCTAAACAGCAAATACAATTTCTTAATGGTTAATCAATTCCTATTGGTTCCCTTCCAAATAACCATTCCCCCACGCCCTGAAAATGGATTTAGTGGCTGTATATGTAGGTTAGCATTTACAGGAGTAAAGAACATTCTGCCTGATACCTGAGCATCTCACAGAGCCCTCGTGTACTTGTGAAGGCTGAGGATGGAGCCACACTGCACCCTCACAGCTGCACACTAACCTGTGTCCACACTAACCAGTATGGACTAACCAGTCCTCCTCCAAAGCCCCGGGAGCAGAAGGGATAATGAAGAGAGGTGCTGGAAGTTAAGAGCATTAAGCAAGCCATGAGGTCTGTCACCTCCAGCCATTTCACTATTCATGTGACTCACTGCAGGGGGAAGCTGTGAGACAGAGGCATGGCAGAAAACGGGATGAAAAGTGAGAGAGAAGGATGTAAAGTCTGAGGAGGTTCTGAATGCCTGGAAGAAAACACCTTAAACAGTCATTCCACAATTTAATAGATACCCAGAAAGAGCATTAGTCAGACTCTGCCATTACCTTTCCAATGAGCGTTCCTTAAAAACACCGGGATCTGCAAGGTCAATGAAGAGCAGAAATCTGAGAGACAGAGCTCTAACTTCTGCATCTGATGGCTTCCCCCTGGAGATGCCACCTGGACTGAAGCGAGGTGCAAAGCCTGGTTCCCAGAGATGCAGAGCTGCCCTCCCAGAGGAACCTGATCAGAACACCAACAGGCTGGCACTTGCCGAAGAGTCGGATGCAGCGGGCGAGGGAGGTGCACGCGCAGCCACCCAGACACATCTTCAGCTGTTCTGGGAGGCACTGGGGGCAAAGAGAAGTCCCTGAGCGTTCAGGAAGTGCTTTCAAGGTGCTCTGGGAGCTCACGCCCTGGAATGCGCCCTGCACTGCTGATGGTTATTAGCACTTTAATGCATCGCCAACAAGTCCTGATCTGTGGTGGTTCTGCTCCTGCCTTGGCACCCTCAGCTGCCTGAACCAGTGATTTCACACTCTGCAAAGCTCAGAAGGCTCCTGCCCAACTGCTCTAAACAGGCCAGGGAAAGGCTGGCCTGGTCGCTTCCGGTGCTCAGCAGCGTGTTGCAAGCAATCAAAAAATTTACATTTACCACACTTCCAATTTTACCTGTAAAGCACGAGGAGTGTGAGGCCTCGCAGCGGAGGGATTTTGCTGGTGAGAGTCGCTCTCCATTTCTGGCTGGTGGATGCCTGTGAGCCAGGTCTGTGTCGGTGGTTTTTCCCCATCTGCTCCATCAGCAGTTCCTCTGCTGTGTGAGTGTTCCTGTGTGGGCTTCACACTGGCTTCGTGTGTCCCCAAACTCTCTGTCCCCAGTGCCCATCCATCAGCCACACAGGCCCCTTCCAAACCACAGAATATTTTAAGAGTGTACCGAGTATTTGATAAGCTGGTAACAAGCCTGGACTCCCAAAGAAACCCACGCTTCCTGGATATCCCAGAGCCGTGGGGATGCTCTTTAAAGGATGACCAAAAGGCAAATCAGGCAGGATACATGGCTGAGCAGTGGCATTTTTAATATCAGCCCCGAGTTTAATTTTAACATGTCTATGGCACAGTGCAATTTTAAATCTGCTGATCCAGGAAAAAACACCGATACCAACGGCTGACCAGTGCCAGAGTTTGTGCTCACGGGTGCCCGAGCAGCGCTGACACCGCGGCTGTGGCTCCTCGGGGCCGCTGGAGCTCATGCAGCTCCTGGCACGGCATCCCCAGCTCCTGCTGCGATGGGGAACGTGGGCACTCAGCCCTCAGCTCGCTGCTCACACGCCAGCCAAGGAAATCTGCTTTGTGCTGCCTCTCTGGAAGGAGAGCCCGGGCAGGGGATGAGCCCTAAACCCTTCCTCACAAGCTCTGGATTCTTTCTCACAAGGAGGAGTTCAGGCCGGTCTCCTACGGTCAGTCCTCTCCCACAGCTTGGGTTTGGTTGAGTGGGAATAGGGCAAGAGCTTGGTGCTCCAGGCAGGGGCTTTGCTGTATGCCCCATTTCTGCCCCCCACCGAGCTAATTATGACCTTTCAGAACACGTTTTGTCCCCAAAGAGCACCCTGCTGCACTTCAGCAGCAGCCTTTTCTCGGCTACTACAATGTTCAATTTCCCTCAGCCTCAGGCTTTCTCGTGCTCCATTTTCTTTAGCTCATTATAAGACTTGACACCTCCGTGTGATTTTCCTGCACGGCAATAAAGGCACTTTGTAAAAGTGCAGAGATAGTGAAGCATCTCTAATCCAGCAGTTAACCAGCGTTAAAACCCAGCTTTATGATTTCCAGCATCTGGAAGGTGTTTTTGCAGGAAATGTTCCCCTCTGTGTCTCCCACCAGGAAGGGCAAGGCTGCAGGATAAGCCAGTGCTGCCAAGGACACAGCTCTCAGGGGTACAATGTGCAATTTGGGGGGGCTGGCACTCTGAAGAATTATCCACCTGCAAGTGACAGTTTAATTCCAGTTTTCCTGCCTGATGTTGCTTTATCTGAGCCGTGTCCAGCCCAGCAGCGTGCTGACCTCGCTCATGGCTGTGTGGCCACAGGGATGTGCAGGGAAAGCACCAAGCCCACGTGCAGCATCACCCGTGGGGACACGGGGCACTGTCACCATCCAGCCTGGCTTTCTCGGGGAGCCTGGGGGTCCCACGGGGGGCTGCGGGCGCTGTGGCAGCCCGGAATGCCTCGGGAAGGTCAGCCCAGCAGACTTCCTTTGCTCTTTATTAGACTTTAAGCTTGCCCCGAGGGGATGTTCTCAGGAAGGAAAGAAAAATGTGCCCAGAAGACACATGGGTCAGAGGCTGGCAGGGCGAGGCAGGGCTGGAGGAGCACGAACTGCACCGCTCTGTGAGCAATAAATCAGCTTTGCTGGCACAGGCGGGGGAACGGGGCACAGCCACCTCCTCCAGACAGAACCACAATGGTTTGGGTTGGTGGCACCTTAAAGCCCAAGCTGTCCCACCCCAGCCATGGGCAGGGACCCCTTCCACTATCCCAGGTGCAGATCCAGGCAGAGCATTTGGAGAAGTTTGTGTTCCTGCTGGCACATTGGTACAAAGCGTCACAGCCCAGCACAGGGCGCTGCTCCTCCTGCCCAGGAAACGGGATGGCTTCAAAATTCGCTTCAAAATCAGAGTGAATATTTATTGTGTTTGCAATTAACCTTTCCCTAGAACTAATACAGACACACACACCCCTTCCAACCTTCCTCCTCCCAGGTTTGCTCGCTGCTCCCACACTCTCAGCCTCCTCGGCAATAACCAGGCCCAGCTCCCCTCATCCAGGAGATGCTCCAGACCACAACTCTGTGGCCTCCACCGGACCCTCTCCTTGTCTTTCTGGTACTGAAGAGCCCAGAACTGGACACAGCGTCCCGATGGACGCAGCCGTGAGGAAAAACTGAGGGAATTGGGATTGTTCTGCCTGCAGAGAAGCTTGGGGTGACCTCACTGCAGCCTGAAGGGAACTCGGAGGAGAGATGGGGAGACACTGCTCACCAGAGCATGTAGCGACAGGATAAGGGGGAATGGATGGGTTCAGAGTGACAGAGGGCAGGTTTAGCTTGGAGATTAGGGAGAAACTCCCTGTGAGGGTGGTGAGGCCTTGGCACAGGGTGTGCCGGGAACTCTGGATGGAGGATAACTGGAAGTGTTCAGGGTCAGGGTGGATGGGGCTCGGAGCAGCCTGGGCGAGTGGAAGGAGTCGCTGCCAGGGCAGGGCCTTGGAGCCAGCTGATCTCCAGTGTCCCTTCCACCGCCGGCCATCGCACCGCGCCCGGGCCCTCACGGCACCCCCCGCACTGCGCTCCCCATGGTCCCGCCCGCTCCCCCCCGCCGGCGTGGGCCGCGCCGGCCCCGCCCCCTGGCGCGGNCGAGGCGGCGACAGCGGTGCGGCTGTGGAGCGGGGCTGCGGGCACAGCGGTGAGTGCGCCGGCTCTCGCTCAGCTCCCCGCGGGGCGAGAGACCGCCGTTTCCCTTCTCCGCGTAGCGGCGGCGGAGCCCCAGTCGTCCCCGCGGCGTAGGGCCGGGCCGGGGCTCGGTGGTCCCCGGGGGGTGCGGGCCGCTGTGTGTTCCCGCAGCACCGGCCGGGCAGGGAGGGCCTGTGGCGG
>VXAC01006661.1:230562-252864 GCA_013399225.1 Rhipidura dahli | reverse complement strand
TTAAAAGCGGGGGGGGGGTGATGGGTCAAGGCGGGGGCAGAATCAGGAGAACATGATGGGTCAGGGCATCCTCAAAGGCAGAATTTAACCTCTCTCTCTTAATCATTAACAGTCGCTCTCGGATTGCGTTTGGTGATTTGGACCTTCCCCTCTTTAGTGGATGTCCTTCAGCGTCCCATCTCAAATATTTAACGTTTGCTGGCACTCCAGTCTATGGCTGAGGTCTCTTAGTGGGTAATTAAGTGCTGGTTATCCCAAGGCAGCGCTGGTGGGGAGAAACACCTGGAGGTGCCTCTCTGGATGTTGAGGTGTGGATAAAGAGCTGCCTGTTAATCATCTTGCCTCGTGCGGGGCTGCCGGAGAGGATCCTGGGCTTTCTTCTGCTCCGTTACTTGCCTGCTGAGTCACAGGGTAGGGCATTGGCTTTCCGAGCCTGGCAGGAAGTAGTGAAGTTTGTCATCCAAACCCACAGGCTGAGCCAACGCAGTTTCAGGCCTCTATCTTATTAAACACCGAGAGAGAAAGTGATTGAACGTGTCCGTGATTCGCTCCCTGCCAAGCATCCTTTAGAACCCGTTGGATCATGTTGCAGAGGTAGAGGTGAATTAATACCCCGTGGAGTGCAAAGGAGCAGGGCTGGACTGTGCACATTTGTCCAGTTTCTGGGAGTGCTTTGGCAGTGGAATTGATACGGTGGGATCTGGTAGAGTGCACTCAAAAGGTCTCGGCTTTTTTCAGAACGCTGCTGGTATGAGAGTTATGGTCAGAAGGACCTTTAAGTGTCAGGAGAGGCTTCCACTGATAAATGTGGCAGGTCTGTAACAAGACACTCACTAGGGCAGTTATTTCTATGGCTAAACTTTAGTGTTGCTTTTTAAATCTCCATTCAGCTGCTTGCAGTGCTCAGCCTTAGCCCTGTATTTCTAGAGAAGTGTGACTTCAAAAATGCTCACAAGGACAGGTTTTGGTGGTAGGGTTGGCTATAAAAACAATCTTTGGAAGTCATTTTCAATTGGAGTGATGGCCAGTTGAGAGTACTGCATTCCCTGTGCAGGGCATGGAGTCAGGTGAGGAATAAGTGGTGATTTCTTAGACTTGAGCTGGGAGTGGGTTGTAACTTGCCCCTGGAGTAGGTACTCACACGTGCTCCCGGGCAGGCCAGGCGAGCTGGAGTGTGTGGCTTCTCCCCTGAAGGGAGACAGTGACCTTGTCAGCAGATTATGCTGCAAAAAAAGGTTTAAGGCAGTGTGCTCGTTAAATACCACTGTGGTATTTGCGTGTTTGGCAGAGGACAAAGGTCTGAGCAGGCAGTGCTGCTGTGACCTCTTCTGCCTTCAGTCAGCATTTCCATGGTTAAACGTGGGCACGGGCCGACACTTGTGTTCTAGATGAGTTGACTGAATTAATTAATTGAGGCAGAATACATCGTGCTGAGCTTGTGGTGGGCTAAACAGCATCAGTTTTACCCTATAGTTCAGTGGGAAAATTGGTTCTTGAGCACAGGAGTGGGGAGTTTGCAAAAGGAGCAAAAATCGAAGCATCAAGAATTTATGGGGTGATGCAGTGGTGTGAAATGCCTGTTTCTGCACAAAAGGGAGGGACTTCTGGTCCTTTGTCAAGGATATTCGAGTAATGTCTGACCTGGCAGACATTCCCTCTGGAAGCTCTTGCAGTGTGTGTTCCTGAAGTGCCTCCTTTGTGAAGGTCAACAAACAGCTCTAGCACTGCACTGAGAGCTGCTTGTGCTTTCAAACAATGAGGCACCTAAGGTTTTGTTTTCTGAAAATGAAAGTAAGATTTAGCAGGTGCCAGCCTAATGAACTCTGGTAGCCCTTTTTGGATAAGTGGGGATTCTTCTCTTAGCCATTGCTGGGTGCATCTGCAGAGAGCTGAGTGTTGGCGTGGGTGGGACTGATAAGCAGAGAGGTGCAGGGATTTATTTCTAGCGTGTACGTTCACTGATTGAAGCTAAGTAGTGGCAGCATGAAGGTCAGCTTAAAGAAGTTGTCTTGTTTCATATTTTAGACATATCATGTGTCAGTGTGGGGGTCTGACTGAAATCTTAGACAACATGCAGGGGCAGGACAGCTGGAAGGGACACTTGAAAACCAAGGGGTGAAAGCAAATGGCTGCCTGTGCTTTTGACCTGGGGAGGGCAGAGTTTGCTGTGGGGGAGGAAGGAGTGTGTGCAGCTGCCCCCTCACACACACTGAACCAACAGCAGCGTTTCTAAGGTCATGTTTTTTTAACTTTGCAGTAACTGTGGAAGGATTCATGACCATTTCTGTAAACAGGGTTGCCACCCACACTGGCTTGCCAAAAACCCAGCTTCCAGATAGTTCTGCTTCTGAGGCTGAGCTGTTTTCTGTGCAGATGGGCTGGGTTTGGTGCCAGTCAATGGCTTACAGGCATGTGTATGACTTGATTTTTAAAATGTAGCCAGGCTTACATAAGAATTCCCTTACTGCAGTTTTCTGAAGTACGTGTGAGAAGGGGGAAAAGGAAGTACTCAAAATATTAGGGTGATTTTTATTCCTTTCAGGAGGAAAAGCTAAGAGGAAGAACTATTCCTGTAAATGCTCAACAGGGTGTAACTATTAATGCAAGCTTTTAATGAGAGCTGTGACTGCTTCTGTTTCGTCATTGGTTCCGTTTGGCTCTGAGCAGCTGCTGTGCATACTAAGAGCACTCTGTGCAAACTGAGAGCTGTTGCACTCTGGTCTCTTATCAAAAAGAACTCTGAACTAATATCAGAGATTTGCTGGTTTGGGATTGCTTGGCTGCTTTGACGTGGTGAGGTGATGTTCCTTTAGATCACTCTGGAGACAAGACTTCTGCTTTTAGACTGCTCTTCCCATCTAGGCTGAGACTTCTGTCTCCCCAGCGTTCAACTCTCAATTCTCACCAAGTATAAAAAGTTTTCCCAGTTGAAATAGTGTGAGGTGATGTTTCTGAATGGCCTTACGACTGCAGGTGTTAGTACAGGGTATAAAATGAAGCTGCTGTTAGGAGCAATGGCTGTGTGCTAAGAGCACTTGAGAATTGCCACTTCTGCTAGTGGGTTCTTAGAACTATCAGAAAACTGATCTGCCACCAGAAAATCATGTGTATTCTTAATAATTAGATTCCTTGATGAGAGATCATCAGGAATCTTCAGCTTGAGCTGAAGCTGCAATTTTCCATTCAATTTCTCTAGAGAAGTTTGCTGTCTGCCAGGAGCTTGCATTTGTCATCTGCTCCTGCTGTTCTGTCTAGGTTCTCATGATACTGCAGTGAGGTCACTTGGAAACATCAAAAGAGACTGTCCCTTGCACATAAGGAAGTGATTTTTTTATAATAAAAGTCATGGGACACTGGAAGAGCTGTGGCTGCCCCATGCCTGAGAATGTTCCAGGTCAGGCTGGATGGGGCTTGAAGCAACCTGGTCTGGTGGAAGGTGTCCCTGCCTATGGCAGGGGGTGGGATGGGTTGAACTTTATGGTTCCTTCCACGCCAAACCATTCAATGAATAATTCTAAACTCCTCTTTTCAGGTACTAAAGATGTCTATCACCAAGATCCATGCCCGTGAAATCTTTGACTCCCGTGGGAATCCCACTGTTGAGGTAGACCTCTACACCAACAAAGGTGAATCCTCAGCTGCAGCTGTTCATCCCTGGCTTAGATCTGATAGAACTCAAACTATCCTGGTCTAGCAGTGGAACTGTGCTGACTTTCTCCTCCATACATGAAACTTGTTGGAACTTGCTGTGAGACTTGCAGGAAAAACCTCTGCCTCATTTTGTTGGATGAGTTTGCTGAGCTCGAGCTCCTGGCTGGGCAGTGCAGGGTTTTTTGAGGGGTGCTGCTTCTTACAGCCTAAACTGTGTGAGTTATTATAAACCTGCCCTCCTTCCCTTGCCCCAGCATAAACTGGGATAGCACTTGGAATCTTGGAGTTAAGGCCTTTGTTCCTGTCCTCAAGCAGCTGCTAATGGCCCCGGCTGTCGGTGCTCCCAAACTCTGGATGAGTACACTTGAAGTTTAATTCTTAATTTGTCTGCAGTGGCTTTCTGTAATGACACAATCTGCTGCACAGTTGAATTTTGGGTAATGGTTTCTTCTCTGCCAAAGTACTCAGGCATGACTAAAAAACTTGTCTAATTGGGCTTTCACATGTAACATCTTATATTTTTAATTATTGTAGTACTTTCCCTTGGTTTGTTAGTTGTTCATCCCACATCTGATGGGATCTGACAAAGGCATTGTGCAGACTCATAGCAATGTGGTTTGGTGGAATGAGCAAACACAATGGCTGTAATACACTGACTAAAGAGCTGATCTTTCTGCCTCAAAAGATTAATGCAGTCATTTAATGAGACTGCCCCCACTAAGCTCTTTGATTTAGTGGGATAAGGGAAAGACTGGAGCCTGAAGTTGGCATCTTGAACCCCATGCAGAACAGGCTCCAGTGTGCAGATTTGCTCCAAGTTCAGCATCCTTGGCTGAAGGAATGGGCTGTCTGGGTGGCTCTGCTGTTGTCAGAAGAGCTCAGAACTGCTGTTAACAAAATAGGTCTCCTAATTGTCCCTTTTATGCCACATCCTAGAAGAATTGAAGAGCTTGCCTTGTCTGAGCTCAAAAGTAGGTTCAGTGAATAAAGCTACGTTTCTGGAAAAGGAATGGATGCTTTCCTTAACTCTGGAAATGCACAGTGGAGGAGGAGTCAGTTTGCTGTTGATCAATGTGAGGGAGACACTGATGAATAGGTGATGCTGTAAATGAGCAGACGGCCCTCCTAGGATCACTGTGTATGTCAGCAGAGGTGTGCTTTAGAGATCCCTTTCCCCATCTCCAGGGATGGAAGCATGTGGCAGGCTGGGATGGTGTCTGGGTGGAGGATGTTTTGTGGGTTTGGATGTGCTGAGGTGTTTTTTCCTGTTGTGAACAGGTCTGTTCAGAGCTGCTGTTCCCAGCGGTGCCTCTACTGGAATCTATGAGGCTCTGGAGCTCCGTGACAATGACAAGACACGCTACATGGGCAAAGGTAAACCTGCACCTGGGCACCCAGAGTGCCCTGTGATGGGGCTGTCACTGCATGTGCTGGGCTCCTGTCCCACTGCCTGGGCTCTGTACATGGCAGCTGAGCAGGGCAGTGGGGACAGGCAGCGAAGGACAGCAGTGCCTGTCATGTGTGGGCTGGGGCAGAGGCAAAGAGGTGGCTGGGTTGGGATGATGGGGAGGGTGACTCTGCTTCCAGCGGTGCAGCTACCTGGTGCTGCAGGGCAGGGCACCTGCACAGGTGGGTGTGTGGAGCTGGGCACACCCAGCTAGGTGACAATATCCCTGGTACAATGTGTCCAAGTGTACTTTATTACCCTGTTCCTCTTGCCCTGTGTGTGTGGTGTCAGAGTACAGAGTGCTTTAGCAGTGCTGTGAGGGCATCTAAACTGCCAGCTCCAAAAGCCTTGGTCATCCTGCAGTTAGTCACAAGGTCTTTTCATAGACCCACCTTTCCCAGAACCCTTAAATCTGTCAGCTCTGACACTGTAGGCTCCTTAGATCTCCCAGCATGTTAAATCCTGAACCTGAGGTTTTATGGCAGCTGCTGTCCATTGCTAACATGCAGCTCTGCACTGGCAGTCCTGGAAGGTGCCTCTGTTTCAGACCTCACAATAGCTACAGCCACTCTGGCTTTTTGCCTGTCATTACAGACAAAATGTGTCATTACAGACAAAATCCAGGTGGCCAGGATACTTAAGTATGTCTTAGTGGTGTAATATTTTACTTGTCTGGGGGCTGGTTGTGCCTTTTGAAAAGAAACTAAACTCAGCAGTCACCAGGCTGGCTTGGGAACAAGTATGGGTGAGAATGAATAGCTGCAAACAAGATGTCATTACCTAATAAACATCTTGGTAGTACTTCTGGTGATTATTCTGAGAGCTTGGACAGTTGAGGCTCCTTTTTAACTTGCTGCTCCAAAAGCACTGGTGATACCTGTGAAGTGTAAGCAATCATCTTGACTTTTGGCTGGGAGAGAGAATTATTTTCAAACCTTCTTGCCAGTCAGGTGAAAAGAAGCTGAAATATTTTTTGCCTATTAAGAAAGAGTAATTAAAGTGAAATAGCTACTGAATTGAACTTGCAGAGCCTTGTCTTAGAAGATTCATGGTTGTTAATACCTTAACATGGAATAAACTCCTGGATGGCCCAATATCCCAAAAACCTGAGGATCTTATGCTGTTTACCCAGGGCACTCTTTCTTGGGAAGAGTAAATGTGTATTTACCTCACTGTGCTAAATGTGTGTGTGCTTAGACCTGTTAAGTCTGATCCTATGGGCAGTTCTTAATGGCATTTAATTAGACTGTAGTTAACAGGCTGTGGCAGCTGAAGGGCTTTGTCAGCTGGGAAATAACATGAGTTATGAAAAAATAATCATCAAATGGGATCAATTGCAGATAGCTGGTAGGCCTTTTGTAATAGAGATCTGCAGACTTAGACCATTTGAAAAAGCAGTTAATGTAGTTTAGGATGCAGTCAATTATCATTCATCATTCTGAAGCTTAGGTTTTTGGAAGTCTTTAAACACTGCACGGTAAATAAAGTGATGCTATAGCAGTTACAAAATAGTGCCAGGTGGTGAAGTGCCTGAGCTGCTGCCTGTGTAACTTCTGGGGAAACTTTTTCCTTCCCCTTACCCCTGGATTCTATGAGTTGACAGGAGAGCCCATCCTAAAACCTTCTCGAAATGTTCAGCCCTTTGGGGTTTGGGCTTGTGGTGGTAATGGCAGTTATGGAGACCTGGGGAAAAGCACAAACAGAGCCTTGCACAGCCTCCTCTGCTCTTTGACCCTTTGTTTCTAGTCCACTGCTCAGTACCAGGCTCCTGCTGTCTGTGTCCCCTGTGGCATCCCTGTGGGGTTGGCTGTGAGTCTTCTGTGCCTTGATTCTGGTGTCCGTTTTGCTTCTGTCAGGTGTCTCCAGAGCTGTTAAATATGTTAACGAGTTCCTGGCCACAGCACTGTGCACACAGGTAATGGATGTGCTCCCAGTGCAGCCCTGGCACTCGGATGAGTCTCTCCAGTGCATGGCCTGGCAGACTAACCTGGAATTCCTGGACAGTTCCTAGCCAACACATCCTTCCCAGTCCAGCCAGGGGGCCTCCCAGTGTTCAGACCTGGCTGTAAGCTCACGTTGGACTGGGGTTGGAGTAGCATGAGGTGGTATTCCTCAGTGTTCCTGAGATCCCCTACTAATCCCTGCATAACCTGTGTGTTGACCAGTGTCTGATTTGCTTGTTCCTTCCAGGTGTCTCAAAAGCTGTTGAGCACGTCAATAAAACGATTGCACCTGCACTGATTAGCAAGGTAGGAGCAATCTGTCTTCTCTTAACATCTCCTACAGCCAGGCAGTGTCCAAACCATCATCTCTGACCTGGGGAGTGTCAGCCTGTGCGTTGGAGTGCATGTGAACAAACTGACTACAGCAGTTGTTTTACTTAATTTACTTAATGAGTGCATATCTAACACGTAATGAAACAATCTCCAGCAGCCTGGTGCAGTGTGTGGGAACACTTCAGCCCCGGGGAGCTATGGTGGTGTGTGATTGGGATACAAGCTGATTTATGCTTCAGAGAGGGGCTGAATGGTGAGGAGGGGCTGGATTTTATCTATGCAGGGTAATTTGGAAGGGAGTCTAAGGGGATCTGGTCAGTTCCTGGGAGTTGCCCTTGAGCAAGTTTTGATGCCTGCCAGGGATGTCAGTGCAGTGGTGGGTAGGTGAGAGTTTGTGAAACTGTGTTTGGTGTCAAACAATTTGTTTGCTTGTCTCTGCAGAATGTCAACGTTGTGGAGCAAGAAAAGATTGACAAACTGATGCTGGAAATGGATGGGACAGAGAACAAATGTGAGTGGGCTTTGTGTTGCACTGAGGGGTGAAAAGATGAAGCTGGGTCAGTAGAATTCTAGTACACCTTACCAGCCCCAACAGCCAGTGCTGTGCGCTGCCATAATTCAAACCATGGGCTGGTATTGCTGAGTGTCTTCATAAAAAGACAATTTTCTAAACAATTTCTTCCTATTTCAGCCAAATTTGGTGCTAATGCCATCCTGGGTGTGTCTCTGGCTGTGTGCAAAGCTGGTGCTGCAGAGAAGGGTGTCCCCCTGTACCGTCACATCGCTGACCTCGCTGGAAATCCAGAAGTCATTCTCCCAGTTCCCGTAAGTCCCTTGGTGGGGCAGGCTGAGGCCTGGGTTTGACTTTAGCCTGGTGGTCTTGGACCCAGCTCTAGAGAATGAGGAGTAAATGCTGGTACCCAGTTCCCCTGACACGTTCCAACGTGGCTTTTCCCGATTCCTCCAAGGCTTTCAACGTGATCAACGGGGGCTCCCACGCCGGCAACAAGCTGGCCATGCAGGAGTTCATGATCCTGCCCGTGGGCGCCGAGAGCTTCAAGGAGGCCATGCGCATCGGGGCAGAGGTCTACCACAACCTCAAGAACGTCATCAAGGAGAAGTATGGCAAGGATGCCACCAATGTGGGGGACGAGGGTGGCTTTGCCCCCAACATCCTGGAAAACAAAGAAGGTAAGAACGAGCCAAGTGTGGGAGGGGATGTAACTGGATAGCTGGAGGGTGAAGGTCATGCCTGCCCAGGGTCAGTGACAAGCAGGATCTATGGGATCAAAGGTGTAGAACTTGCTGCTGTTTCTTTGCTCTGTTTCTTACCCTGACAAACATCCGAACAGGCTCTACTGATGGGGTCAGGTATTCCCTTGGATATCAGTTTGTGCAGTTTGACAGGATGGTTTTTCCTTCAGTGCCTCATTACTCTCATTCCTGTGGCAGCTCAAGGGAATCTTGTGCCCTTGCAGTTGAAAAGTGGTGTGGGAACATCTGTGCACTGCAGGTTTTCCAGAAGTCAATAGTCAGATCAGTGGAGTTGTTTTTCTGCAGACAAAGAGGGAAAACAGTTTGTGCTCTGCCTGGTTGCGTGTGGGAGGGCACGAAGGCTGCCCTGGGAAGCTGAGGTGGTTGCTGCTTCCAAGGCCAAACAATTCTGTTCAGGAACCTGTGGGAGAGGCAGTTTTGGAGATACTGAGGCAGCAGCAGCAGTTGCGTAGTTTCTGAGTCGCAGTGTCACGTGCAGCTTTGCTGGGTCTGTACAGACATCAGTGAAGATGACCTCAAATGACAAATACATTCCAAGGAGTTTTTGTTGCTGGCAGCAGCTGCTTTTTCAGTTTGTGCTACATTAGCATCTTACAAAACGCAACCAAACCCACACACACAAAAAAACCCCAAAACAAAAAAACAGCCCAACAATAAAAGAAAATACTTGACCTAAGCTTGTGCTGCAAACAACCTGGCTGATCCCAGCTGCTCTCCTGCAAGTCAGAGGTGGTTGGGACTCTGACAAACAGTAGCACAGTGAGCAGTATCCAGAGACTTCTGCTGAGGGGTTCTGTCCCCTCTTCTGCAGATAAATGTGCACATGGAGAAGAGGTAGATGCCAGGAGGGGTCTCCTGTGCAGAGGCAGGCTGCATCTCCTTGCTGTCAGGGTTTGGATGCTCACTGCTTCCATGGTCAACACCTGATCTGGAGCTAAAAGGGATTAGAGTGCAGGCACTGCTTCCTGCCCACATGCATAAAGCTGAAAGAGGATGTGGTATCATCTAGTATTAAGCTTTCTGGGCTGACATGTAGTCCTGCCTGAAGAGATTAGGAATCCCATAATGGTGTCTCAAGGGTATTACAAGCTAAAAGCAGTATTAAAGTAATATCTTGTTCCAGTCAGTTCAGAAGTGGGAGAATTTACGAACCTTTTCCTTTGGGCTTTCTGAAGGGGTAGTGGAGATTCTTTGCCAAGTGAGTGTGCTGCTGTTGGGAAGTGAAGAGCTCTGGGGTTAGGATGCCTGGCAGGGACTCAAACACCTATCTGTGTTGCAGCTCTGGAGCTGCTGAAGACAGCCATTGCCAAGGCTGGCTACACTGACAAGGTGGTCATTGGCATGGACGTGGCTGCCTCAGAGTTCTACCGCGATGGGAAGTACGACCTGGACTTCAAATCCCCTGATGATCCCAGCAGATACATCACTCCTGACCAGCTGGCTGACCTGTACAAGGGCTTTGTCAAGAACTACCCTGGTAAGTTGCTCATCAGTGAGAAGCACAGCAGCAGTGGTGCAGGGGGTTGATGGCTGAAGCAAGGGGTTGGGGTGTGGTGCCTCTTAGAGGAGAGATGGAGAGCTCCTGCCTTACTCAGCTTCTTTGGGGTCTTAGGAATGTTCTTGGAAGTGGGCAGGACTTGTCTGCAGCACTTTGGTATCACTTGTTCAAGCAAGACCTTTGTGCTGGCATTGTCCTAAAGCTGCTGTGTCCCTCTGCAGTGGTGTCCATTGAAGACCCCTTTGACCAGGATGACTGGGGTGCCTGGAAGAAGTTCACTGGCAGTGTCAACATCCAGGTGGTTGGTGATGATCTGACTGTGACCAACCCAAAGAGAATTGCCAAGGCTGTGGATGAGAAGGCCTGCAACTGCCTGCTCCTCAAGGTCAACCAGATTGGCTCTGTGACAGAGTCCCTGCAGGCGTAAGTGCTGCCCTCTGGGCCAGGCCAGGGTGGGACTGGCATTAACTGGGGGAGATGAACATACAGACCAGGTCTAGGGGAACAGAAATCTGCTGGTGGGGCGTCTGCAAAGGCAGAACAATTATTAACTAATGTTGTTAACTGATAGAGGACATTGACAAGTAAACCTGTACCTTCATGGTCCTGACGTCACATGGGTGCCCTGAACACCTTCCCAGGCTCTGTGTGACAGCAGCTCCTGATCAGCACCTTGTCCTGTGATCCTGCCCTGTGCCAACAGGCAGTCCAGTGCTGCCCCTGGGCAGTGTCACTGGAGCAGAGGCTGCTGGGCACAGGGCATGCTGTGAGCTTTATCTCTTGTTTTGCAGCTGCAAGCTGGCCCAGTCCAACGGCTGGGGTGTGATGGTGAGCCACCGCTCTGGAGAGACAGAAGACACCTTCATTGCTGACCTGGTCGTGGGTCTCTGCACTGGTCAGGTTGGTATCTGCAGCTGCTGCAGTTTGGCATTTTGCTTGATGAGATCATTTGGTGGTGAGGCCAAAGCTGTGGTGCACTGCACTGCCTCCAGGTGTGCAGATGTGCTGTGTCTGTTTGCAGGGAGCTGATTTGTTAAGGGCGTGTGACGAGGGAACATCTTATCTTGAGCAAACTCACCTTTAACCACCCCTGTCAAAAGTCTTAGTCAGCTCCAGTGGCTGTTCTGGGGTTTCCTGGTCCTGCAGCTGATAGCGAATGAACAATCTCTATTACTGCCAAGATAGGCTGCCTGTTGTTTGTTTGCATATGTAGATACTGAGCCTGATGCCTGAGCAGAGCTTGTGATGATGCTGATTACCCAGATCAGTTTTGTGTTGGCCTTTGGAGTTGTTCACTAACTTTGTGATTTCCCTCTCAGATCAAAACTGGTGCCCCATGCAGATCCGAGCGTCTGGCCAAGTACAACCAGCTGCTGAGGTGAGCCTGGGACAGGGGCAGGGCATTCATTCTAACAGTGCTGTGGGGGCAGAAACACCCTGGCAGAGCTGCTTGTGGGTGACCCTGGCAGAGCTGCTTGTGGGTGCTGAGCATGAGCTGGGTGGGTGAGGTGCAGAACAGATCACAGGAAGCATCCTGTGCTGCTGGACACGAGGCCTGGTCCCGTGTGCCTGAGGCTGTGCCCCTGGCAAGCATCTCAAAGGCTGGGCTGGAGTTGTGTGGCTCTGCCCCACCGTGCAGGGCTTGTCACTGTAGGACCTCCAGTGCCACGTGGGTGGGGTGTTGAGTGTGAGAAGCCAGAGGGGTTCTGTGCTGGCTGCTGACACCCAGTGCTCTCTGTGCTTCCCAGAATTGAGGAGGAGCTCGGCAGCAAGGCTCGCTTTGCTGGGAGGAACTTCAGGAACCCTCGTGGCAACTAAAGGGTCCTCCCTGTTCTGGTTCAGGACTAGTCATTGACTTAGATCACAATTATCTGTACTAGAAAGATAAGGGCAGCTGAAGGAAAAGACCAGTCTGCAGGTCCTCTTACCCCCTAGAGATGCTCCCTTCACCCTGTGTTTTCACCAATTCTGGTCGGTTAATTGTAATGCTGTGCTGCTTCTGTAGAACAGTCCCTGGGGGTGTTCTGTGTGCTTAACACCCTCAGGGGTCATGACATTGTGATTCTGGGCATAAACACTTTAGTTCCTTTCTCTGCCTGTCTGATGTTCACTGTTTGGAGCTGTGTGATTTGCAGTGCAGCAAGAGGTACCTGCAGACAGAGACAGTAGTGTTTTTACATGTGATAAATAAAAGCATCAAACAACCCAACAACCTGTGTGGCTTGGAGTTATTTGGAGGAGTCTGGGGAGCAGGGATTCCCACCTTCATGGAAGGGTTTGGGTTGGAAGGGACCTTGCTCTTTTTCCTGTGGTTTGGCAAGAGTCTTTTGGGTGTCTGTGCCCACGGTGGTTCTATTACGCTGTGTGGGCACTGTCACAGGGAGCAGCAGAGCTGTGACCCGAGTCCATTCCCAGACAGGAAAAAAACAAATTATTACACAGCTGAGCGAGAGGATGCTGCTTATGGGTTGTTGTTTTGTTGGTTTTTTTTTTTTTCTCTTTCCCGTAATGGCAGATTTGTAAGGAAAGCCTTAATTTCCGCTGCTGTTAATGAGCGCTGCCGCTGCTCCGGGGCTGCCAGAGCCCAGCACTGCCCCCCGGTGGGCGCGCCGGGCCTCGCACCGCGCTGCCACAAACCAATTTTGTGTCTTTGAACGTTTTTAAATCGCCGCGGTGGAAATGGTACAGCCAGCGAAGCTGCAGGGCACCCATCATCATCTGCCTTAAAGAATATCCTCAGTTCTGGGAATAACGAGGAAACAGCCTTCCCTGGGCACTTGGCAATTGTGTTCCCTTAGGAGATTTGGCTTCTCTTGAGCAGAGCTTTGCTATAAATACCAAATTTACCAGCCCCAGCTCAGCCCAGGGCAGGGACCTCCTCTCTCCCCCATTTGTCCTGTCCCCAGGCTTTGCTCTGAGCTGGTTGCACTCCGTGGCAGATTTGAAGCCCACTGCACTTTTCACACTTAGCTGATCTCTGAATTAGAGCTGTTAAATGAGTAAACCAGCTAATTACACACAAATCCTATCAAGGGATTTTTCTTCTCTCCAAGAGGGAGCTTGTGATAGCTGCAGAATGGTTGAGGAAGCTTTGGAGCAGGGCTGGTCCTCACCTGGCATACTCAACCCCCTTACCTGGGCCTGTACTCCCACCTGGTGATTTTCTTTTAATAACCATCAGAAAACAAAAGGAGCTGGAAAATCAGGTCAGTGGTTGCCATAAATCAACCAAGCCCCGAAGGGCAGTGAGGCTGTGATGAAATGAGTGCCAGGAGCAGGGCCTGGCACCTGGGCTCCTGTGCTTGTGTGCAGCCACCTCAGCGTGGGGGGAAGCAGGCTGGGCTCCTGCTTTGTTCAGATGAATTGTTCAGCCCCAGCTCTTGACAAAAGCCCCTTCCACTTGTGCTGGTTAACTCTGCAAATGGAGCCGGGCATGAATTCATTATCGTTCACACCTTGTCAGAGCGAGGTGGAGAGAACAGTTACAGGTCAATTACCAGGTGTGTGTGCCTTAAAATAAGCAGGAAATGGCAGGGAAATGGCAGGGTTAGAACATTGCTGGGGCTGTACAGCCCAGAGCTGCAGTCTGCTGCTATTGAACCGTGTGCTCCTCCCTGCACCGGCGAATCAATCCCGCCGTGTCAGATGCTGTGCTCACCTGTCCCATCAAACCCTTCCATAAAGCTTTCAAGTTAGATCTCAGAGAGTATTTGGGCCAGATCAGCGAGGTGCTTCCAGCTGCAGAGGATTCAGGCTCTCCCTAATGAGGCTGCAGCGTTGAAAGGAGTCACTTGCAAAGGAAGAAAAGAGCCCCGAGTGGGGAAGTGCTGGAAGGTGGGGCTGGGGTTTGTAGATAAGAATTTTAAGCGTGTTAGAGAAAAGTGAATGATTGGTAACGCTGTGTGTGTTTGGAGTGAGGGGAATAAGTGAATAGGGAACAAGATTTGATTGCTGAAAATCAAGCCCTAAACCTGCAGTGCTGGAGAGGGGGAGAGCTGTGTCTGCTCCTTAATCAGGGCTCGGCTCCCGCTGCACAGCTCCTCACCTTTCTGTGCTGTCCCCACGGAGTTGGACTCGAAAGGCTGTGCTTTATCACAGAGAGCAAATGTGGCACAGCCAGTGGCTTTATTACTGCAATAATTTGCAGGGATGGCACTCCTTGGAGCAGAGGAGGCATCAGCTTAGCAAACACGAGCTGGGAGGCTGCTCTGAGAATAGCAGCCAGGCTTAAAGGCAGAGCTGTGGTGAGTGATGAGCAGAGGGGAGAGGCAGCTGGTGCTTTGGGGAGCTGTTCAGGTAACAGGATTTATAATGGAGCCATGCAAAGGAGTGCAGTGGGAAAGCTCTCCCATTACTCCCTGGCTCTGTTTCTGGGTGTGCAGAGGTGGCTCTTCTGCTCTGCAGCCCAGCCTGCTCTTAGCACTGATTTCCTCACGTTGGTTTCTAGGTATGGCACAGGCCCTGCCTCCCTGGGTTTGCTCTGGACAGGAAGGAATGTTGCCATCCCTCAGTGATGTTGAGAAATCAGATGATTCAACATTTGGCCTTCCTGGTAGGAGTGAGGACATCACTCCTAACCTTCCCTCTCAGCAGCCAGGGCTGGGGCAGGGCTCTGCAGCCTGCCAGGACACCGAGGGTGGCTGGGACACTGGGACAGGGCTCGGAGCCAGCCCTGCCTGCCCCCAGCAGCTCTGGGGCTGTGGCCTCACGCTCCCTTTCACAGCAGGATTGAAAGGGCTGTGCCAGGCACCAGCTCAGGCCCACCACTCCCTTGGAAAGCTTTCATTGCTGTTCCTTTGTGTGGCAGGGTGAAATGATTTCCCTCTAGATAGGAGCTGTGGGTGGGTGTGAGAACGCAGGAACCCAGCGCTCTGAGCACCTGGGAAGGAGCATGGCCTCTCCCTGCAGCTGCCTCCTGGGTCACCAGGGTGGTGCTGGAGCTTTGGTCTGGTCCTTTCTGCAGGGAGAGAGACCCATTTGTGCTGCCTCTGCCAGTCCCCAGGAGGGAACCAGGTACCACCACATCTGGAGCACTTTGCATGCACTGTGTGCTCCATGGACAGACCCACTCAGAGGCTGGAAGTGCAGGGTGTGGAGAAGGGGAAAAATAGGAAGAAATAAAAGAAAAAAAAAGGAAAAAAACCCACCAAAAATCAAGGAAAAAACTGAGGAATGGAGGAGGAAAAGGGGTTGAATAAAGAACTCAGATGATTAAAATGAGAGATACAAAATGAACTATAAGGAAGAAAATAATCACAAGGCCCAGATGACTTCCTTGTGCCATACTTGAAGTGAGTGTGTGGTGAAATCTCAGGCCTTAAGCACAAGGCACAGGCTCAGCTCTGTCTGGAAATACATTTAATCATCCAGGTGCCAGTTACAGGCTTAAGTTACAGGAGAGAGGAGGAATACGGGCTAATTCTGCAAAATAAAACCCTTGGAGAAAGGCCAGGCAAGCTGACACCTTGCTGACAGCAGTGTCAGCAGGAGCAGCCCGGGGCCAGCCGGGGGCCAGCCCAGCTCCACAGCCCCAGGGTCAGCCCCGGTTCAGCATCCCCGGCTGATGGGGGCTGTCAGCGGCCACCGGGGGGGCTGGGGGGCTGTGACGGGCCCGGGGTGTCGAGTTCCCTTGGAAAATAAGCCGGGAAAGCACCTGGGCTGGAGCAGTCCCAGAGCAGGATGAGGGGTCCCAACAAAACCCAAAGGGCAGATTTCCAGGTCTGAGCCTCTAAACAGGAGAGGTGAATGGCTCTAGCAGGGCAGGCAGGTTTCTCTGTTACTGAACAAACCCTGAAATGCTCTTGCCCAGCTGTTTGGGGTGAAGGACATTAAGAACAAACCTGTCCAGTGGAGAGAGGTTTGAGCCCTGCTCAGCCCCAGAGAGCTCGGCGCTGTTGTGTCCTTCCCCTGCTGCTCACTTGTCTCTCCTGTCCCCTGGGGTGGGTGACACTTTCCAGGGTGGTGGGGAGGATTCCTCAGTCGGTTTTGTACAGTGCTTTGAAGGTAACAAGTGCTGAGGGGAGAAAAGAGACAGTGCCTGCAATGGAAATGTTCCCGCTCTGCTTTCTCCCCTTTAGAGAAGTCCCTTCACAGGTGCCATCAAAGGCAGCAGCGCTGCAACCCCAGGCAAAGAGCAGCTACAAGGGGGAGGTGGGAGCCAGGCACCTCCTCCTGGAGGAGCAATTTGCAGTGGGAAGGACAAAAACGCGAATCTGAAATCAATCCATCTCTCCCTTGAATGCTTTGGTCATTTATAACAGCTCAGAGCAAAGTCGGTCACTTAGGACAAGCAGGAAGATTGTAAATCCATTTACTGCTTCCTGAAGGGGAGGAGAAGGGGAGGATTTACAGTGGGAATGCAGCGAGTGCCCAGCTGAGGGTGGCTCAGCAATGCCAGAGCAAACCTCTGACCAGCCTGAAAGCAGCAGGCCAGAGCTGCCAAACAGCCCCAGTTCTGGGCTTCCCTCCCCTGCACGTCAGATCCAACTGCTTTACATCTGCTCCTGTTACGAGCACTTGGTCGATAATTGATTATGAGCAATCAATTGATATTAACTGTAAGAAATGCAGAGATGAGGCAGCTCCGTGCCTGTGCTTGTGGCTGGCAGTGAATTTACCAGAATCCTGGAGTTTAAAGGCATTGAAAACAGCCCCTCTTTGAGCACCGTGAGATCCCCACTGGACCTTGCACAAGGCACCTTGTCCTTGTCCATGTGCCTCTGCGGGGCATGGAAAACTGCTTTGCTGTTGGGAAGGAGATTGAAAAGCCTCGAGATTTTGTGTGTGTGGCCACAGAGCTGGATGTGAACGTGCCCCTGTGTTTGGCTGAATGTGCATGAGCTCAGTGTCCAGTGGCTGCTCAGACACCAGGCTGGGAGGCTTGAAAGTGAAAAGGTACCAAAACCACAGCAAAAACTCTCCCCAAATCCTCTGGTGCTTGGATCCCTTTTCCATTTCCCCGCTTCAAAGGGCTGCTGTCAGTTTGTGATGTTGGTACAACCCAGCAGCTGTTTGGGATTGAAAGCGAGTTAGTTCTATTTAATTCGTTTACCAGGTTTCATCTGGCATGTAAATCCCAGAACGGGCTCCTGTCTGTCCCTGGGTGTAAGCAGGACACGGAGCTGAGCACCAAGGGGTGATGCAATTAATCCCACTCATGAGGAAAGACTCATTAGTCATTTGCAGCTTCAGCACCGGTGCCTTTCAAGGTGCACAAATCTCTCGTTAGACACGTTTCATGTTCTGCAGATGCCATTTTGTCCCCTCTCCACATGCACTGGAACATGCCCAAGTATACAAAAATGAGAGGAGCGATTGTTAGGGCTGAAATTTTTTTGTTCCCTTTCAATGGGGTTTTTTTCCCTTTGCACGGCGCACATCCTGGGCTTTGATAAATGAGTCTCACCAGACACTGTGGTAAGCCAACCTCTGCTAATATTCATTATGCAGAACCCACCAGGAAATGGTCTGAGTCAGGGAAATGGAAAACCTTTAAAAGATAAAAAGGTTTTAATTTTTTTTTTTTTAATTTAATGAGGAAACTAATTTATAACATTTTACATTTCTGGAAGCTTTAAAATATTCAAAATATTAAACCCAGAAATTTTGGGGTTGTATGTGCTGTGTGTTAGAAACCTGAGAATGGTCACACAGGAAATAGGGCTTTCCCCCCAAATTCCTGGGGTATTTGGGAGGTGTGCATGGTTTGGTGGTGCACTGGGCAGGGCTAGTGGCTGGACTGGATGATCTCAGAGGGCTTTTCCACCTAAATGATTCTGTGACCCATGTGTCCATAACTTCCCAGCAGAATAGAATGACTGAGCCAATGCAGAGACCAGACACTTTTAGATGGCAGAAAATGTGTTCCAAGGTCACTGGGGATGTTCAAGGATCTGCAAGAAGCCCCTGAGGTGGGGCTGGGTGTGGATGTGTCCCACCACCTCCCTGACCTCATCTCCATCCCAGGACAATCTCCAGGAATTCCTCCCTCTCCCAGAGGCCCCAGGGACACCAGGAGTGTCTGTGCCATGGTCACCTGCCAGCTCAGCCTGTCCTGCTGGGAACTTGTTCCTCCAGCCTCGGGGAAGTTGCATCAGACCGAGGAACAGCACAGGGCTCTCCGTGGGTGTCACCTCCGCTCCCTCGGGGGTGTGGGAATATGCCCAGGCTGATTTAAATCTCATTTCCATTACTTCTGCTTTCATTGCAACCCATGCAGCCACTTTTAGACAGAGATGTCTGTGTCCAGGAGGAGTTCACACACATCCAGAGCATCGGCCTTCCAGTGGGACGAGCCTTCCCAACAATTCTCTGGTAATATCTCTGGAAATGAGATTTTAAATTCCTGAGATTTCTACAGTAAACAAAACAAAGCAGAAAACCCCCCAAAGCAAACAGTTTTCAGCTAAAGGGCTGGTATTCAGATAGGACAAAGGGAAAGAAAGAATTTAATCCCTTTTTGTGAGTGGAGTTAGGTCATCTGTAAAAGCCTCTCAGAATATTATCTCCCGAGCTAATCGCTGTATTGACATTTGCCTGTTTCATTAGAGCTGAGTTTTTACTGCATTGCTGAGGTTACAACCTGACTCATCTGTCATGGTCAAGGACTGGTTTGTAATTTCATGACTGGAGAATTAAAAAAAAAAAAAAAAAGTCCCTTATTTTAACCAGCTGAAATGGTGTTCACAAAATTCTCAATATTGCTGGTTTTTGACTTCACAGTTCCTAAATAGGTTTTTTCCTCATAGATTTTTGTTTCAGTTAGTTGGCAAAGTGACAGTTATTTTAAAAAGAGCCAGGTTAAAACAGATTTGTGATGAGATAATTTTAAAAAGTTAAATACACCACATACACTGACATATGGATGTCAGATTAAATGGGTACAAGGGTTGACAAAGGGAGAAAGAACCACCCAGTGGAATTTTGCCACTGTTTGGTTTTGTTCCCCTGAAATGAAGAAGGTGGAATTGTAACAGGTGAAATGTGGTGTGATTTTTCCATGACAACAACAACAGAACAATAATAAAAATAGTCATGATTTAAAGTTCCTGATGTGTCTTTGCCTCGGTGGGTGCAGGGGTGTGCCCAGCAGAACTGAACTCCGCCACTGAGAGCCCCGAGAGGGACAAAGCAGGGCAGAACCCCCGGGGAAGGTGTGGGAGATGGGGGAGCAGCAGGAGGGGCAGGAGCAGGATGGGGAGCCAGGAGCATTCCCAGCTGGCAGCAGCAGCGCTGCAGAGCCACAACACTCAGCAGAAACTCTGCTGCTCAGATCTTCAGAAACATCCCGGGGTGAGGGACAGGAATGCGAGGATTAACATTCTGAGTGTGGATTCCCCGTGCTCGCGCTGGAATTCGGGTATCTGGGTGGATTTGGCCAATTAGGCTTTCCCTGGGTCAGCAGTTGGACGCCTCCCGGGAGCGCTGCGGGACACAGAGGCACAAAACATTCCGAGATCCAGACTCTGCCTTGCCAGAGACCTGCCAGGACCTGGCAGGAACCATCTGTGTGTACATCAAATGCTTCACACGTCGAACAGGGAACGTGCCCCTCATCCACCACCAACCCCTCTCCACTTGGACCTGAACCATGAAAATCTGCAGTGACCACTCGGAGGAACAAAGGTCTCTCTCAGCAGCATCTGGGTGTTCCTTGACCTTCCTTGTGTTAACTGAACCCCGTGGCTTTAGCTGGGAGAAGATTATGGGACAAGCTCTGCGGCTTTGTTTATTATTGTCCACAGGGAGAGCTGCATCTTTGCCAAAAAAAAAGACAACCCAAAAAAGCAGCAGCTTCAAGTGCTATTCCTGCAGCAATCCCCTGGCTGAGAACCAGACTCATAATTGGATCACTTGTTTGTGGTATGAGGATGTGGCTTTGCCTGCTAGGGCTGCCTGGGAATAATTTTGGGGGGTACACAGACGTATATTATACAACAGAATCCCAGACTGGTTTGGGTTCAAAAAGACTTTAAAGCCCATCCAGTACCACCCTTGGATGCCAGCCCCATCCAGCCTGGCCTTGGGCATTACCAGGGATCCAGGGGCAGCCACAGCTCTCTTTTCCAGGGTGAACAATCCCAATTCTCTCTCAGCCTTTCCTGTTGCCCCATCCCTCTAATCCAGGTGGTGGCCTCCTCTGGACTAGGACACGCACATACAGACACACATCTATGAGGATGTTCCTCCCAAGAGTGCTTGGGTTTGTTTAACAACAAAATCTGGCACCAAAATGTTTGCATTTGCAAACAATCCTTGTGTGGGGACTCCATCACCAGGGCAGAGGAGAGGAAAGAGGAAGAGAAAGGGATAGAGGCTGCTGTGGAGAACTTTCCCATCATGGAGAGAGTGACTGGAAAACGCTGAAGGCAAACCTGCCATCGTGGCAATTCGTGGAGATTCTAATGCAGACATCCAGAGGCCAAGGAACATGAAATTGTAATTAGTGCAGAAAATAGGAGAGATGGAATCGGGCTCTATCAAGGACAGCCTAAGAGTAGCTCCGAAATGGCTGTGTCAGACACGGAACTGATGTGCGTTTTCAGACCCTTATCTAAATTAGTTATTAGAACACAATCAGCTCTGTGTCTCACCCTCTGGTGGTAATGTCCCCGAGTTATGCTGGGGATAAATTTGTCCTGTATGTTCAGGGCAAAGAGCTGAATTCCTCTGATGTGCAGACCTCAGATCTCCTTGTGTGTTCCTTTCTCCTCAGTGAGAGCAGTTCCACTTCCCCCTGCTAAAGGCAATAACAGCCTCAAACTTATCTCTGTGGCACCGCTGGAATCGACCACGGAGACAGTTTACAGAGACAGCAAACAGTTGGGGTTACACGAGTGTAATTGAGGGCAAAATCTGCCCTGACACATCCGAGAGCCTTTTCAGAAAGAAGATATAATTCCACATGGAAATGCTCAGATCCCCGGGAAGAATGTGTGACTTCCTTTACAGCCATGTGATTTATTTTGCTGGCCTGTGGAGGAGAGGTGAGGTTAATGTTAAATAACAAGTTTGCTCTATTTTCAGCTCCGGTACCTTCACGCTATCTTGTCTAAATATGTGATAGCTCGGAGATGAAGAAGCTTAAAGAATCTCCTAAGTGACCAAGCATTTTATTAATTGCTACTCGGTAATTCGGAATTCTGCTGCTGTGTCAACTTCCTCGCTGCACAGAGCAGCAAGAAGCAGCATCAGCTGTTTATCCAGCAGAGCACTTATGCATAATCTTAGCATTCAGTGCAAGGCCAGTACCAGCAGCTTAACGTGACCAACACAGAGCGTGAACCTCCGAGGGCTGATGGACCGGAGCCACGGCACAGCCAAAAGCTCCGGGCAGAGCTGTAAAATGTTGCACCTTGCCTCCCGCTGAAGACACTTCAAACACATTTACTCCTGAGGCCGATAAGCGTTCCCTTATTCATGAGAACAACCTGGAGCCAACGCCGGCACGTTGGACACGTCCTGGACAGAGGGACGTGACTCACATGGAGCAGCAGCACAGCACGGCTGCTCCACCCGGGCACTGGCCTCGGGTGTTGGCATCACCCTCGCTGCTGCTGCCCCATCCCTGAGAGCATCCCTGACAGCATCCCTGAGAGCATCCCTGACAGCATCCCAGCTCCGACGGGCTCGGGGCAGCCAGGGACAGGGGAGAGTGTGGGTGAAGGTCCCTCCAGGCCAAACCACTCATCCATTCTGTGAGTTTCAGTCCTAAACTGCACCAGGGAAGGTTCAGGTTAGACCTCTGGAAGGTCTTTGTTGTCAGGTTGGACCTTTGGGAATCCAGGTCAGACACTGGAAAGGGCTGCCCAAGGAGGTTTGGAGTCCCCATCCCTGGAGGGGTTCATGGCAGGCCTGGACGTGGGGCGCTCTGGGCTGGGGACAAGGTGGGGACGGCTCGTGAGCTGCACTTGCTCCCGGAGGTTTTTTCCGACCTCAGCGATGCTGTGATTCCACATCCGACGGCGGGGCAGGCACATGCCGGGCTGGGAGCAGCGGGGGACAAAGACAGCCCGCAACAACCCCTGTGGCGTGTGGGACAGAGAACCGTGAAACCCGTCCGGAGAACAGCGGGGAGAAACGGGGGAATGAGGGGAATGTGGAGAAGGGGATGGCGGGGTGAGAGGATGGCGGGGAAGGGGCGAAGCCGTGAGGGC
>VXAC01006661.1:192791-229181 GCA_013399225.1 Rhipidura dahli | reverse complement strand
TTTTTTTTTTTTTTTTTTTTTGTACCCGGCTCTCTTAGAATTGAGAAATCCATGGTGGTTAAGAGGCGTGGAAACGCTTCTATGATAATAAAAGCACTTCTGGTAAAGACGTCTCATCCTGGTTTTCCTGCTCGAGTGTGTCCCATAAATGAGGGAGGGGGTTGTTGCCGTGCCCGGTGTGGCCCAGGAGCGATTTTGGGTGTTTGTGGCCGAGCTCTGGAGGGAAGAGCAGGAGGTGGTTGCACACAATGCCCGGCCTGGGAGCTCATTGTTCTTCTCTGCGCTCGCTGCCTTCGGGACTCTGCTCTCGCTCGCACGGCGCCTTTTTCCGCGGAGCACCGACAGGCAGAGACCCGGCAGCGTCTCCTGCCCTTCCCTCCTTCCCCAGGGCGCCCTTTGGGTACCTCGGAGGGAGCAAACACTGAATTAGAAGGCGAAGGGCGCCCAAACGCTGCGTGCGCGCTGTGCCGGCGCTGCCGGGCTGAATGGAGCCGGGAGCACACGAGGTGAGGCTGGGAAGTGCACTCCATTGAACCCGCGCAACTTTCCTTCCTCCTGCCTCCTCCTCCTCCTGCTGCTGCTGCTGCTGCCCCCCGCTCGGACACCCCACCCGCTGCAAGTCAAACCTGCAGCGCTTGGCGTTCGCATGTCGCCTTTGGGGCTGCTCCGGAGGTGCGTGTGTGTGTGTGTGTGTGTGCGCGGGGGGAAGCTGCTGCCAGGGGAGGACGCGTCAGATAAAAGCCTCGGCATGACAAAAGCAAGAGGAAGTGCAGAGGTTGACTTCAGCGTGTGCACGGTTTACCCTTCCTGGGGGTTGTTTCAGGGCTTTTGTTTTGCCATCTGTGAAAAGGCCCAGCCCAGCTGCAGAATTGTCGGGTATGTGGAGCTGGAGGGGACCCAGAGGATCCCTGAGCGCAGCCCCTTCCTCCTCGCAGGGCTGGGCTTGTGCTGAGGGTGTAAAAGAGCAACAGAGGGTTGAGATTTTGGGTTACTGGGCTGTTGAGGTATGGTAGGATCTCAGCTGGCTCACTGGTGACATCAGCTAGATGGTGATGCTGAGGTTTGCAGAAGGGAATGAAAAATAACGTGGCTGTTGAGGAAAAGTTGCCAGTGTGCTGTATCCTCTGCAAAACAGGAAACAGTGACTGTCACAGTTTAATCATGAGGTCTCTGAGTTTTGGTTTTGACTCTTTAGCTGACTTCAGTGTGTAATTGGGGTAAATGACTTCGTTTTCCTTACCTGAATAGAATGTGGTGGTTGCCTCTGGCTTGAGGACACTTTTTGGGTATTTTTCTCCCACTTCCAGCTTTGGTGTGGGCAGAGACTGTGGGCTTTTGTCTGTGAATTCAGAGGGGTACAGTGAAATACTTGTGCTGCCTCTCTGGGCCATGTGAATTTGCACGGTGCAGAGACTGAGGTGGGTGACTCCCCCTGGACAAAGCTCCTGATTTCCCTGTGTGAAATAGGGAGCATTTCTTGGGCAGAAAAGGGGACTGGGACTGGAAGAGGCAAACCTGCCCTCACCAGTCATTACTGGTGGGTGAGCAAATGGTGATTTCTCTGCATCCAAGGGTTTGTTGTACCTTAGTGGGGGTTGTTTGCATGCCGAGTCCTTCCTGTGGAGCTGTAGGTGCAGATTCAGGGATGCCACAGCAAAAGGTGAGCAAGCAACAACGTTCCTGGGCTTGAAGAGATGTGGTGTGTGCAATTTTTGAAGCTGTGCCAGGGGAGGGTCAGGCTGGAGATCAGGGAAAGGTTCTTCTCCCAGAGGGTGCTGGGCACGGCCCCGAGGTTGCCAGAGCTCCAGGACAGCACTGCCAGGGGTGCCCAGGGTGGGATTTTGGGTGTCTGTGCAGGGCCAGGGGCTGGACTCTGATCTTTGTGGGACACTTCCAGCTCAGGAGATTCTGTGATACTGTAATTGTTAACACTGGTTGCAGCTCAGGCGAGAACAAGGGCGTTTTGATGCTGTACTTTAATAAGTGACTTTTTAAAATAACATTCCATCTGTAAATTTATCCTCACAGCTCCAAAATGCATCTCTGTGTTGCAGCCACGCTGGGTGGTTGTTTTGCCCACAAAGAACTTACTTCAGTTTTGGGAGAGGGAGGGGAAGCAGGTGTGCAGGGAGCACACAGAACTTAGCCAGTGTGCCTTAGTGGAGGGGTAATGGTCCTGCAGAAGGTGTGTTGTCCTCTCTTACCCTGGGATTGCCTGAGGGGAGCTCTGACTTCACTGGGAGCTGTGCTGAAGGACCCTGTGAGCCTCAGTGCCATGTTACACTCTGTGCTCTTGGTGTGTGAACACAGTGCTTGAATTGTGCTTCATTTCTGGTTGGAAAAATAATGACAATTGGAAAACAATTAGTTATTATGTGATCCTGAAATGAGATGAGGGAGCAAGTACATAAATTAAGAAGGGGTGGCTGGGGTTGGAATTAACCATTAAAAAACCCAAACAAACTCAATACAACCAACTGTCTAAGTTTCTAATGAGCTGGTATTTGGGTTTTTTAGGTGGCGTCCTGACTAGACTAACTATTTTTAATGTTCAGCTATTTTTCACTCTGGTTTTGCTATATATTGCAGTTGTCTCAGTTGCATGAAGTTTAAACAAATCATCCTGCTTGACTTAAAGGGATGCATGCTCCCTGATTTTAGCTCAGAGCTTAAATTTAAATCAATAGGCTTAAAATATGGCATATTTTTAAGTGAAACCCATCTTTGAACCATAACAGAACAAACCCCCTATTGATTGGAGGGAGAGCTGTTTATTTCATGTGTAAAGCTGCCTGCAATGCAGTTTGCAGGTTCCTGGGCTGGTTTGTTGGGGCAGGGAGATGGGGAGATGTGGAGGGAAGGTGGCACCAGGAGGTTGCACTTTGGGAATGGCTTTCCCAGCAGGCTGCTGGGAAGAAAATCTGTGCCCTCCTCGGAGTGATAGGAGGTGTTGGGGAGCAGGATCCACAAGGCAGCATTGTGCTCTGGCTGTGGGTTTTGCCAGCAGCGTTTTACACAAGCTTTGCTAATGTTGGTGGCTGTGCCCAAGTGCTCCTTTCAGAGAGGCTGATGGGGGAACAAAGGAGCAAACAAGATATGAATGCTGCTCTGGCTCCTTCTGCCTTCGGAGCCCACAGGGGCAAGGGCTTGCTGGAAGGGACTGAAAAGCACAAACAGATCGAAGTATTAGCCTGGCTGTGCCTGCCTCAATAGGTGTTGTGTGCTTCAGCTTTGCGTTTGTTTTTTAATGCAAATGTTTTGTTAGTTCACTGAGCATCCAGAATCAAACACTGACCTAGAGAAAAGTGAAACTAGCCTGGATACAAACATCACTTTTCCCTCTGTGTCCAGCAGGGATAATGATCACCTTTTTTTTTTTTTTTTTTTTTTTTGGTGGAATTCTTAGAAATGTATGTTTGGAATGCACTGTTGGAGCTGCTGGTGTTCCTCTGGATTCGAGACAGAAAGGGTTCTATTTGCATTTGGCATCTTAATTCCGTTAAAAGCATGATTTTGAAAAGGTAGATCACTTTAGGTATTGCATAAATTTGATAGATTAAAAAGTAAGTTGTGATGATTGAGTTATTGAAAAACGGCCGGTTCTTTGAATATGTAAGTTGTCTTTTGTTCTTCCTGCAGAACACAGATGAGAGGCCAGTTCACAATATAAGATTCAGGATAAGTGGAAGAAAATGAGTGCTCGTTAATTTTGAGGTCTTAGTTAATCTATGTATTTAATCTACTTGTCTGTAATAAAAAAAAGTTACCGTGGTATTATTAATCCCTGGTACAGAGAGTCAATTTTGGCCTGTTTCAAATATGTAACAGGATTTCTCTTTTATGATGATGGGTGTTCCGTGATCTTTTCTGGTACAGGCAGTGAGGGCTGGAGTGTAAATTTATTTTCCTGATCAGCAGAACTAATGAAGGTTCTGCTTTAGTGTTTCTGCCGAGGAGACAGGAACTTGTAAGTGCTGAAGTTTGCTCCCTCCATCCCCCTTGCCAGTGAAATCCTCTTTTTTCTGCTGTCCTTCATAACAGTTGAGTGGGCAATAACATGGCTGTGCCTATGGGCTCCTGGCTGCCAAGCAAAACTCCAAATGCTGCTTTCTGTCTGGCCATGCCTTACTGGGGATGTAATTAATTAGAGAGTTTTTTCCTATCCATCTGCTGGCTTGCACAAAACTTTCAGGAATGTTGGTTATTGCTGAGATGACTGTCGTGGCAGGCTGGTTGGAAATTCATTATGCACTACAAGTTACTGGCATGAAATAAGAGAATCAGGGAATTGGGGAGGGGGGAAAAGGGGGAATTGAGGTGAATTAGGGAAGTTTGTTTTCTCTGAGGAAGGGGGATAAAGAAAGAGAAAGGAAGTTGTGTCATCCAGTGCTAATAAATATTTCTGTCTGGGTGATGAGCAGTGTCTCCTTTATGTTGGTCCTTTTCATGTGGCCAACTGGTTTGGGGTGGAAGCAGACAAGTTATTGGGCACTGGGCCCATGGTCCTGCAGATTTTCCTTCATTTTTTTTGGAGGTCTTTGCAAGCACTGTCAGTGCCAGCTGCTCTGGGAGCAGGCATAACCGTTGGTAAAAGACATAGGGGAAACATTCTTGTCATACGTTCTACTAAAAATGAATAAACCCAGTAAGGAGCAGAATTTCTTACCAGTGAGAAGTCACCGTTAAAACTTTCAGAAAAGCAAGCCTTTCTTTGGTTTGGTGTGAATCTGTGTGTGTATTTGCACTGTTTCCCCCACAATTATCAGTGCTGCACACCCAGCAGGTGCCAGATTTTCCCTTCCCTGAGGAACAGGTGAGCTCTGTCAGCCCTTTTGGGTCTGTCCTGTGGGAAATGGCTCTGGACACTCAGCTTGGAGTGCCTGTGACTCCTGGGATCTCAGCCCTGCACTCAGAGCTTGGCTCAGCAGACTTTTAGCTCTGCTTGTTCCATGTAGGGCATAAACGGACATGTGGGCTTATTTTAGCTAAAATCTTTAAAATTTTAACAGAAAATAAACCAGAGAGGCCTTTTCTTTATTGCTGCTGAGATCACAATGGTCTGGAGGGAGCTGGCAGGGCTGCATCATGTTTTAATCCTGAGCACCTACAATAACTGTGTGGTTGCATTGCAGTGTAAAGCAGGATGATCTAGACTTGAGCGTTTAGGTGTGGTGAAATAGAGATTTAAACCAGAATATGATGCTTTCTGTCAAAGCTTACTGTTTTGGCAACCAGTTTATTCCCTGGTTTAAAGAAAATGGCAAATTCAGTTAGTAATTAACTATGTATTATGGGGTGTTAGGGGATCAGCAGCTTTGTGCTAAATATCAAAGCTATTAAATATATGTGTTTAAGGATTATGAATCTTCTTAAACAAGTGCATGTATGGCAGTAGTCTGCTGATGCCAACATCCACAAGGGACTGGAATACATGGTGCTGATGCTAAAACTCCTCTTTATCTTTTCCTTGATTTAGGAGTCTTCCTTCATGCATGTTAACATGAAAAGTGTCATGAATATGAAAGAAGAAAGTGCCGTAGATCACGGAATTCTAGTGCTTTAAGGGTTGTGTTTCCCTGAGAAATACCCAGTGAAAAATGGTGGCATCAGACAATTGGGACCTTCAGGTGGGCTTTGAATGAAGAAAGAACGCTTGGCACTCGGGGAGGTTCATCAGAGCAGTTGCTTCCTGCTTTAGGTGAATGAAACACACAATTTAACAGTGGTTGTGTCCTTTGGTACCTGGTGCTGCTGGGCTTGGCTAAGAAGGAATGCAGTGTCTCCATTAAAGAGTTGCTGATGAGGTCGGTGCAGGAGACTTAAACACTTAATCCTCATTTCTACAAACTGGGAGTGAGATGCAGGAAATCTAATTTATGTCTCTAAGGTCATTCATTTTCATGAAACTTAATAGACCTGGCTCTGACTGCTCCTTAAACCACTGAATTATGTTACTTGCCTTCCGATGTGAACCCTGCAGATGAGAATCTTTACTCAATGATTCAACAAACCTATTTACCTATGCATTTGGATTCCTGGGAGTCAGATGCCCAGCTAGTGACTCATCAGGAAATAACTGGCTCACCCCCTTGATTTGCCCCTCGTGTCTGTGGTTGGTCAGGGAAACCTTGCTCTTGGAAGGAAACTTAGGCAGAATCCAGGTTCTCTTCTGCCCTGCTGAAACAGTCCTGGCTGCTGTTTGAATGCTTCCTCAGAGTTCTGAGATATGGGAGGGCAGTAGGTGAAAAGGCAGTGGTGCACACAGTCTGGTAATCTGAAGGTTATTTTTTAATTGTACTAATTTACAGGGAGGTTCTTGATTTATCAGTGACACGTTCCTGTATCTCACATGTCCTTTAGTAGGTCACTGGGAAGGTAACATGTTTATTTTATACCTCTGCAGAGATCTTTTCATAATTCTGCCCAATTTCCCCACTGTAGACTTTGAGATTCTCTCTGTTCTGCTTTTTGGTGATTAATGTGAGTGTTTGAGGATGTTTCTTTTTCCCCCGAGTCTCAGTCCCTGTCACAGCTCACCTTCCAGGGCTGGCTTTGTTAAACAGCCTGTAAACAGCATATCTGCTCATTCTTCTGGCTGGAAGAAGTCATTTGATTCTTATTTCCTGCTTGTCTTCATGCTGAATAGCCCCAGTCCTTCATTGTTGGGTTTTATTGTGTAACTGCTCCTCTTTGCAGGGCTGCGATGTGCGAGCGGCGGAACCGCAGCGCTGGCGTTCTCCGGGCCAGCACTGCTCTCTGCAGCCCTGCCTCAATTAACGCGCTCTTCCCTGCGCTAATTAGTCATCAAATAACTCCTTCCACAGCTTTTGTCCCAAAGTACGAGTTTAGCAAGATGTGGAAAGTAATTACTTTTGTGTATGTTTAGTCAAGTCTTCAGAGTCCCCAGAAGTTACGGTCGCCCTTTTCCGTGCTGGTTCTGATGCACAGGTTGGAAATTCCTGGAGAGAAGCGAGGCCTGGGAGGGGTTCTCAGTGACCCCTGTTCTTGTTTGTGATCGAACATGTTTCCTGTATTAAATCCCAAAGACTTTATAATATGTTTAATTCCTGGAGATGATAAAGGGCCAGGCTACAAGCAGGCAACAGGAGAGACTAGAAAGGTTACAGGTTGTTAACTGCTGACAAGAATTTAGATGTTGAAATCATGTTTGGGTTGTGCTCCAGACACTTAAAAATCCCACAAAACTCCATTGCATGACCTTGAGCCGGGTAACTCTTGCAGCTGTGTTCTTCTGCTTACAAAACAGGTGTGAGGGTACTGTGTTATCAGCGAGTTTTATAGTTGTTGGGCAATAAGAAAGTGCCAATTTTCTGTATCTGTTTACTCTGCTAATCTAGAAGTGTGTGTTTAACTTAGTTAAACATGACGTTTCCTTTTTGTAGTGCTCATGAAACAGGAAGTTAATGCTTTAAAAATATAAATATGTATATAAAATGGTATATTTCATCAAAACATCACTGAGCTCTCTTCCATGTCGCTACAGATCACCACGTTCTCACTGTACCTTTGAGTTTAAGAAATGGTTCTTTTCCTTAAAAGCCTAATTCTGGTGTCAACTGCATGTTGTATCTTTGCATTTGCTATTTTGTGTCCTGATGTATCTATTTGGTATTACTTGTCCATAGCAAAGTAGTTTAGGATCTTGCCATAGCAGCAGCTGTAGAGAATATCTAATTCCTTGGTGTTGAATGGAAATTATTCTTATTGTTTTTTAAATGCCTCTTCTCTTAGATGCCAAATTTGCACTGTATTAATTTTTTTTTCCTTAAAAGTTTTAGAATAAATTTCTGGTTTGCTGTTTTCTGTGGCTTTCAGGAAATGCAAACTTCTGAAAAGATAAAAATCTTTCATGCTGTAATTCTTGTCCTGAATGAAGTTTGTCTTTAAAATAAGTTTTAATAACTGTAACTTCTTGCCCTTGGTTTATGTATTTGTGCTTTGAGTGGAGAAGAAAGATGAGGCAGGGCAGCTCTGAACATTCCTGATGCAGAGCCCTGCCCTCGGTGTCCCTCCTGGTCCTGGTGGGCTCTTGGCACTTCCCAACCACTGCTGGAAATATTCTTCCAGCAACCTTCTCTCTGCCTCCTGAAAGTGGATGGAGTTGGGATTTCACTTTCAGGCGCACAGAGGTGAAGTTATGAATGTTGAATGAGCCTTCCAAGATGGAAAGAGGTGGAGTCACCTGTGAGGAAGCTGAGGAAAGCCAGAGGGATGTTTCCTATGTATGTGTTTGGTTTTAAGCAAAATATGTTCTGTAGAATCCAGTTCAGTAGGAACATAATTTGCACCTCATTTAAATAAGGTTCTTTAAATCAGTCTGTGGTCCAGTGGGTGTATGAAGAATCAAATCTGTGTTCTCTCTTCCCTGGGGAGAGGAAGGGCAGGCTCCGGGGAGGAAAATTAGGCAGAAGAGATTAATACTTGCAGTGCAGGAAACACTGATCCCTCTGTGATCTTAAGTTTCTGTTTGAAGTCCAACCAGGTCTATTCTCTGTGTGCCTGGATGTGTTTTTAAGCTGCCTTTCTGTCTGGTTTGTGATTAGAGGAGAGGTGGTGGCTGTAGTGAGCTGGTGTCACAAGTAAAACCAAAATACTCCTTAGACTTTAAAATAAAACCGAGATCACACAAACAATTATCAGGGAGCGTGGCTGGGGGGAGGAGGGATTCCTTCTGTTGTGAGTGTACTTAGGCATGTGCATGAGTTTGCCTGATTTCTTGAATGTGACTTATCTTTTTCCCCCAAGCTGTTTTGGGGTTTTTTTTTTTGAGAGAAAATAAAGACAAGGTCCACTGTGTTCATTTTCTACATTATGATGATACAGAAAGACACCAGACTTAGAAGGTACCTTAAAAGTACCTCTTGGCAGCAGCAGCAAAGCTCTTGTCTCCAGTGTTCAGGCAAACGCCTGCATGACAAAAAAAAAATGTTTTAAATTTTGAAAGGAGTGGATTTTTGCGTGGGCAGAACCTATTTGGGTAGCATCGCTTAAGCATCCCTCAGAGATCGCCGCCTGCTTAGTTCCTTGATGTTCGCAGTTCTCAGGTCATCAGTTCCTGCTTGCAGAAATCGGGCTTCGGGGGCCAGTCATCCATGGCACAGTTTGACTTGTGCAGCTGTGGAAAAATGTCTCTGGTTTCAGAAGGCTGCAGATGTTGAAGTGTTTGTCAGGGGGAGCTCCCGAGCGTGGCACGTTCCTGATGCGCTTGCTCTGGTGACTTGATTAGCTGTGAATTCGGACTGCAGATAAATTGGCTGTCAGCGAGGGCTGCCAGTGTTGTCTCTACAGCACTGTGCAATTTTTAGGGTTTGCGATTTGTTTTGTTTTTAAGCCGCTGGTATCAAAACAAACCTTGAGTGCTCAGGGGAGCTGGACGATGCTTGAGTCGGAAGCTTTCACATCAGGGACGGGCTGGGACCCGACATTTGGGGCAGCCCTGGGTACTGAAATGCATCAAAGCATTAAAGAGCAGGGAGCTGGTGAATGCTCTCAGAGTGCAGCACCTAAAGGGGTTGCCTTCCACGTGTGCAAGACCTTCCTCTGAGCAGCAGCACCCTCCCCGATCCCTCCAGGAGCTCGGGATCCATCGGAATTGCATTTGTCTGCTGTGATTAGTGGAGTGTATTCCTGAAAGGACAAAGCTTTTGTACAGCCCGGCTTTTTCTGATGATCCCGAGCTTGAGGAAACCTACATTTCTCTGTAGTAACTCATTCAGCTGTGTCTAAAATTTGATTCTCTCTTGTAGGAGGCAAAAATATTTGCTATGCCTTTAGCTCTCAGTGAAGTGTCAGAGCTGAAACATGTTTAAAGGAATCTCTGTTAGATCACAAGGTTTAATTTTGCTTGCTTGTGCACTTTTTTTTCTCCAGCATGGGATTTCTTGTTATTTTCTTGGTGTGAAAAAAGAGCCCTTACAGTGCCTTTCACCATGGCACAGTCACATCCCAAAGAAAAATGGGGGGGAAAAATGGAAAACTTTAGGGTTTGGGGAATGTGCTCCTCAAAAAGAATGTCACAGCTCACCTGCACATCACTTCATGCCGTGTGTGTCAGGAGAGTTCATCAGAGATATTTTTGCTCATCTGTGTTAAAGAGAGTTCCTTCTGTGACTGTGAGTAGCTGTAAAGCTCAGAGTTACACAGCTGGTGTTTGAGGAGAGAAGGTGATTCAGCTTTGGGACACAGGTAGGTGCCACTTGTGTGTCTGTGACAGTTTGTTCCATGGTGCAGAAGATTTTGGACTTTGATTATTCTCTGAGCAGTGAGGAGCTGGACACACCCGTAACCTCTGAGTGTCCATCGAGTGACCACTGTTGGCCTGCCTGGACTGGTTGTTGCTTGCCACAGGTATGAGGCAGTGACTGTGGTCAAAATCAGCAGAAAAAAGCCTTCTGGAGGCTCTCAGGCAGTTTAAAATACTTCTGACTGGGTTTAGGAGAAGGGGAAAGAGCTGTGGAGATGGTTATTAGGGGAGCTTGGGAGTGCAAGTTGTATTTATTGGAAACGAGCCAGCTCTTAAACAGAACTGTAAAGACCTGTGCTCTGATCAGCTTTTGAATGTGGAAAGAGCTCCCCAGTCTGAATTACAGCGCTCTGGTTAAATGATTACATGAGGTATGTTTAAAAATAGCAAATGTCTTTTATGTCCAGTCAAATAAGGTTCTTGGCAGTCAAATGAAATCTATGTTGACTTCCATCTGACAGCCAAGTGACTCAAATTCTACGTTTCCTAAAGGAAAATGGCTTTTTTAATTTTTTTTTTAATTTTTTTTTTTTAAGTTTCCGATTAATTCCATTGTAGCCTGTAAAAATAAATAATCTTGTACTGGATTTTCTGTGTAAAAGTAGGATCCATGACTCTGTAAGCAAGCTTTAGTTCAGCTGTTTAGAGCAGGGGGGTTTTAAATGCTGTGGTAAAGCAAGTTAGAATTTGCAAGGGCTCTTTTTGCAGTGGGAAATGGTCTGTTGAATGCTTCTCTAGCGTGTTCCTGTGCACTTCAGTTTGCCAGATTAACAGAGCTATTAATAATAGCCACTCCTGCTCCTTCAGCGTGAAAGAGTTGGTAAGCATGGAGCTATATGTAGTTTGTATTTTTAATTAAACTTGTACTGGGATTATCTTGTATTACCAGCTACCTTCTAGAAGATTATGTTCATAAAAGGTTCATGAGTTGTTAAGTGGAAGAGATTAAAGTGATTGTTGGCGTGTTAGTAGAATTATTTGTTGCCTACGCAGCATTTGTTCATAGCTTTAATTTGCCAGTAATGGCAGACAAGTAAAATGCAAGCATCTGACTTTTAAAATCTACGCTAGCTGACAAAACCAGGCCGTATTTCAGAGCGATTGTCTTTTTTATTATTATTCTTTTAATGTGATGTTTGGTTGTTTAGACATATTGAGTGGGATAATATTGTTTTCAGTGTTTTCGGCGCTCTTACATTCTGGCGATGCTCTTAATGGTGTGACCAGAAATGTATTTTGTTAAAAAATGGAAAACCACTTAAAGCATGGAGGGGATAAAGGAGCACAAAGAACTGATGAGCAGATGCTGGAGAAGATGGTTTCTATTATAGCGGACTTGTAAATCCTTGCTGTGTTGGTCATTTAATCAATGTAGGAGAGGTGTTGGAGGGATCCTGTGCTTAGGGAGATAATGTCTTTAAATGCAGTGCTTAGGATGATTTTATGCATCCAAATCTGTTTAGAATGAACTGTGAAATAGGTCGCAGCGGCGATGAAGAATACAGTGGGTGTCTCTGCTGTTATCAAAACCCATTAGCAAGTTGTGCCGGGCCTGAATGCCCCTCATTGTGGAGCTCTGGGTCCATCCCGGCGCGGGGATCCAGAGCATCACTGGGGAGGATGAACAGCGCCTGTGTGCTTCAGCATCAATGACGGCACCAAACATCTGCTCGCCTTTCATCGCTGTACCGGGCACGTTGGGCAACTCCGGGCTGCACTTGTGTGTGTTTTAGCCCCAGCAAGTTCAAACAAACAGGGCAAGCTTACGCCGTGTGATTCTGCATAGATATTCTGTGCAAGCGTGACTTATGATCATCTGTGGGGTGAATTTTGTGTGCAGTGTGCTCATGGATAGAGTAAACCCAGTTCCCGGTGCCTTCAGTGGTGCTGCAGGAACTCATTGCACTACTCTGCTCTGGATGTGTTGTGAAAAAGGCGTTTTCCCCTCTCCTTTGCAGCCAGAAGTTTGCCTGTAGTTGTTTGGGTGTGCTGCTGCCTCATGGCAGGGTGGTTGTGCCACAGCTGCCATCCCACATCACCCCTGGCTCTGCCACAGGCTGCTCCCCTGCTCTCCGGAGTGGAGATGCTCGAGATGATTAAGGATTCTGATGTTAATTGCTCTTGGGTTGCCAAAAATGTATTCTGTTAGCAATATGTCTAATTTCTGTTCCTGCAGCTCTGCCTGTGCCTGGTGTGGGGCTGCTCTGTGCTGGCACTGCAAAAGTGCCTGCCTTGTGTTAGGGGCTGTTCAGGGGTTGTGTCCAGGGCGTGGGTTTAACTGGGAAGCTCACACAGCACTGACCATTCCCAGGCTGCTGTTTGGAGCTGGGAAAACACAACTCCTGTCTGGAGCGACCTGCAAACCCAGATTTTCATGGCCAAGCGTGTGAGAAATGCATCACTGTGTTTTGAAACATAACTCCTTGGTTTCTTAATGCTCCTTCAGCCAGGCAGTATATTCAGGGTAGTATCCAGGATATAGGCCAGTCACATTGTGGCAATTTTCTCAGGAAAGGAACTTGTGTGGGTAGAAAGCCTGAACTTCCCTTGCTCAAATGTGACGAATGCAAGTGTTCTTTAAGTTAGGATGTGAACTACATTGATGGCTCTGTTTTCCATATGTGGTGAGTTTGAGAAGGTCTGTAGATCACAGGAGACTATCAAGAAACTAACACTAGCTCTGTCCTTGAATTTAGTATTTCGTGCATGTCTAGCTGGTAAAATGCTAAATGCAATTTTTTCAATTATAAAAGCTTAGCAAGGCTTAGAGATGATTTTCTGAGATTCTAAAATATGTACTATTTAATACATAATGCAAAAGGAAAAGCTGGTTTCTTAATGTAAGAACACGAAAATGGAACCAGCTGCAACGTTATGCCACCCTGATGCAGCTTTGATGCTACACTTTTAGCAGTGGATTAAATATTGATACCTCTTTCTGCCCCCTCACCTCCCAGTACACTTAAAGCTTTTGCAGTTGTTTTTAAGTGTTTACAGAAGAGCCGGTCAAACTTCTGTAGTTTTTCCCACTAGATTTTTGTGAAGTATTAAGAGTTTATGTTTGTAGTTTAGGGGGAAGAATGTATGAGCAATTCTCTTCTATAAATACATGGATCTGTTGGTGAGCAAGAGAACTGCAGGCCTTTTTAAGCTCCACTGAAACACGTTTGTGTGGGTAAGAAGGAGCGTGATGTCCCTTGGCTGCAGCAACATCAGACCCCAGATCAAGTAAACAGTATATGAAATTAAACTATAAAATGGAATATAAATGTGTAATTATATCACAAATGAAAGACAGATGCGAGGAACCCAGGGATTACACGGACTGGTATGAAAACCATGCAACAATCTGATGCTTGTTTGAACCATATGTTTGCTCTCAAGTGTGAGTTATGTCCCACTGAAACTGTTCAGGATGCTGGGGAAAAGTTCTGTACTGCTGGGGATTAGGAAAGCGGGGAGGTTAAGAGGAGATTTATAAAGCTGTTGGAACATTCTGCTAGGAGTGGAAACACTGAGTTCAGCAGGACAAGGAGCTGCCTGCCAGGGTTACGGGGCTGGCTCCCAGCAGGAGCCAGGTCAGGGACAGTTCTCACTGTGTCTCTGTTGGCCTCTGAGGCTGAGCAGCTCCGTGTAGCCCTTGGACTGAGCTTAGTCCATCCCCAAACATCTCAACATCCATAAGGTAATTTGTGTTTCTGGCAAGGATTCACTAAAGGATCTTTCCCTGCTACCAGAGCAGCTGAAATTTTACCATAGTTAATAGAATCATTTTAGTGAGTTGAAGGTGGCACGCTGCAGCATTATAACTGGAGTTGGATCAAGATCACTGCAAGTGTTCCTAGATCCTACTGTAAATTACTTGGTGTGCTAAATTCTTATGTCTTTATTTAGTCCTTATTGTGGTGGAAATTAATTCAGTGGCAGATGTTGCAGGACTGGTCCATACTGACCCAAATATCAGCAGGCTAAGTTTATTGGGTTTTTTTCAATTTGTGTGTATTGTATTGCCTTGCTTTTTTCTACACTGGAAATGGAAATTGGGCCTGACTTCACCTGTGGGATCAGATCACTGACATCCCAGGGACGCAAGGCAGTCGATATTCCCTGGTCCTAATAAAATGTGTCAGCTTTGCAGTGACATCCCAGGATCAGCCTGGAGACTTTCACATTTACAGCACTGCCAGGAATAAGCCTTGTGACCTTGTTTTTCTGAAAACCATAAGCGCTTGTGTGATGCCGTGGGTGATTCCTGTAAGACAGGTGGTTCCTCTCCACCCGGCTCCCCGACTCCTGGATGTTCCTGCTGGAACAGTGGGAAGCACTCAGTGCAGAGAGTTTGGGTGTTCCCCACAGCCTGGCTGCTCCTTTGCATTACCTCTCCTGTGCGCTGGGGTGTGTGAGGGAGATTTATCTGTGCCTCGGCTGCTGAAAGCTCTGCCGGGATGGAGGAGGGTGGTGGTGAGAAACCACTGCTCCAGAGCTGCTGTGGGAGACAGGCAAGGCAATAAAAGCACAGCTCCACAGCAGAATGCTCTGTTCTGAAAACCAGCATGAGGAGAGAATAGTCATATTCTGTGACAGCAGAATCAATAGGGCCGCTGTGGAAACAAATGAGAGTTTTATCTCTCCAGGCTATTGTTGAGGGCAGACTGAGGCAAATGTCTAATGGGTTCATGCTTTTGAAATCATTCTGTAACTGTAAGGGAGAGGAACATGCTTTTAAAAATGGAGTGAGCAATTATGAAAAGGAGGTTACTCTGCGCTCCTGGAAATGGTGTTTTGTCAGTGCTGGGTGCTGGGTGTTTGAAGCAGCACTGGGGAGGCAGCAGGCAGGGCTACCCCACAGTGGGTTTGTGTGTTTACACTCGTGTGGGTTGATTTGTGTGCCTGTAAAATGTGCACGTCTGTCCTGAGGAAAGCTGGGCCTGTGCAAAGAGGTAGAACACCTGGTTTCCCAGGGAATCCCTCTGCAATTATAACCTCAGAGAAACAGGGTTATTTGCCAGCATCCCTGTCATCCTTGAATGTTGGCATTTAGCTTCTGCCCCAGGATGCCTCTGAGGAGCCTGTGATTCTCAGGATGTGATCAGCACTGAACGTGCTGTTCCACAGCTCTGCAATCAAGAGCCCATTACTGATGGCAGAGCTGTCCATAAATATTTGGGAACAGGAATGGTAACGTGGATTACTCGGCAGGAACGCAGCAGTACACGGGAGCAGTGAGGAATGGGCTGCTCTGAGCTTTTCCTGCTGCAGAGCAGCTGAGGGGAACAAATGATTTGAGGATATAACATTCACATGCACCGAGTGTTACCATAAGCTGCACTGGGATATTGGAAAGCTGTGATACTTCTGCCAGCTCATGAAGTTCTTGGGTTGTGGGGTGTTTGATACAAAACCTGGGAATGTGGGGATGCTCCGTGTTTGTTTTTGATAAAAGAACTGGATGCTGTGGTGTGTTGGCTGGGCACACAGCTCACTTTAACTTCGGAAGGAAGAGTGAGAAATTCCAGCTGGAATTTCTTGTTTGTACAACACATGTGCTGAAGCGCTTGCCTCCTCCTTACATGTGTGTGTATATATATATATTTTATATATATATACACACACATATAGAGCTGTGGTACTGATTATGCAAACAAGGAGAGATGAGTACTCACTGGATTGCCAGGGCTGTTTGAGCTTCAGCAATTTTTCAAACTCAGTAATTTCATGTAAGATGGGAGGTGTTTACTTTGGTCACTTGCCAAGTTTGAAACTTACTTGTTATGTTTTAAAACACTTGGAACACCAAAAGCCTTTGTTACATCCTCACTTCAGTTACTGGAGTGGGAAAGAAAAATGCCTTTTTTTAAATTCTTTTAAATGAAAGAATAGTCTGAGTTTCAGAAATACTAAGCTGAAGTGATTTTTTTTCTCCCCCTTTTACCTTGTCAAATTAACATGATTGCATGTTTCACTTTTTATGCTAAGGAGTTTCTGATCTTCAAAGACAGTTTTCAAAAAGACATGCTGGTTCAGCCAAGGAGACTAATATTTTAGAAGGAATATTACCAGTAATAAAAAGACAGAGTTATGATAGTTTGCATTAATTTTAATAACTTTTTGTGCAGCTCTCGAGTCAAGATGTGAGAAATTAAAGGGAGACAGTTCTTGCTTGGCCTGGGGTGCATTTGTTCCTGCAGGCTGGCATTATCTCGTGCAGACATGGAAAGAGGCTGCAGGGAGCTGGTGGGGCTCCAGAGGGGTCAGTCCAGGGTCTGATCCCTGGGCAGCAGTGGCACTGTCCTGTATCCAGACTGCCCCTCCTTCCTTGTGATCTCTGCCCTTCAAACGGGGCAACAGAAAAACTCTTGGGTTTCAGGAGCATTTGGTTTAGTTGAGGGTAAAAAAACTGATGTGGTGTGTGCTGCTTAAATTCTCAGTATTCATAATACAAGTCACTCCCTTTACAACAGTGGGGTCAAAAATACCAGTTCAATATCCGCACAATGTGTGTTTTCCAAAGAGGTGTAAAATCAGAAACACTTTAGGTGTGGGGTGTAAGTAGAATATCTAATGAGTTCCTGTGAAATGTCAAATCTCATTTATCATGGTAACCATCAATAATGCACCAGATGTTTTGACTGCATTTGGTTTTGTATTAAATTAAACATAGGCAGGGGTGCATGAAGTTCATCATTAATGCTGCCAAGGCTGGTGCTGTGACAACCACTTTGTGTTCTGGGGGGGTTTTCTGATGTTGCTGGTAACTGTGTGTGTGACTTGTTTGTAGGCGTCTGGCTTGTAGTAAAAAATTGCTCTGAAATTGGTTGTCTTCATTCAGCTGAGCTTATACTCAAGTTAAAACTGCTTTGAACCGATTTTTTTTTTCTTCCATCCTGTCAATCAGGTCTTACATTATTAGTTTGGTGAGTAATTACATCCACTGTTTGCATTTTAGTCGCTGAGATGGAGGCAGGGTTCTAAATGGCAATAATTAGATATAATACCTCTGTTGTAAGGTAAGCAGGAAACTTGAAATGCCTGGTATCTTGTAGTTAACAACACCTCAGTCTGGGCTGCAGCCCCCTGGGATTTGTTGGTGGGGAGTGCTCAGCCTGTGTAGGTGGTAAGAGATGCACTTGGCATTTGTGCTGCTCAGAGCTGGTGCCAGCCCTGCCCTGGCTGCCGAGGGGAGCAGGACATCTGTACTGAGGCTCAGCAACGTGTGGGAGCAGCAGGGTAATTAAGATGGCAAACCTTGGAGATCTAACATTCCCTCCCTCTCTCCTCAGAAAATCAGCTACATCATTGAAACAAGACTTGAAAAGCGTGCTCTGAAGCCAGAATAAACACCCTGAAATTTTTATCATAATGTTGCTTTTAAAAGTCCTAAATGTCCTCTATTTAAAATGAAATTCTTTTGTATTAACCTGCTTTCATATGCTAGCTTTCACCAGACTGCAGAATTGCCTGATTTGACTTTCTAATGTAACTGTAATGAATCTTCTGGGAAATGGAGCGATTGAGTGCATACACTGTGCAACTCCATTGTGAAATATTCTGTTAGATCTGCTATATTCCTGATTTTATTTTTTCTTAAGGGGTGGGGTGTCCCTGTCAGGTATTAAAATCTAAACCAAATGTATTCTCTAGGGGACTTGGGGAGCTCAGGCACTACAGTGGGTAATATTGCCTTGATTAAATATGTTTGCAGCATCACACACACAAATACGCTGGGTGATGGTGGCACAGTTAAGATTAAATTCAAAGGCGTGCATTTGGAGAGAAAAGAATAAAGATGAAATTTATTGGCAGATACCTGTGTAGCTCCTTTGAATAGCTACAGGACAGATTATTTTAAAAAATGTATCAAAGTGCACACAAAACTCTACGTAGGGAGTGCATTTTTGTGTTAAAATGCTGCCTTACTCTGCAGCTGTACTTGCACAGTGCCTGCCTTGTGAACAAAACGCCCCTTTGAAGAATATTGCATATATGATATGTGAAAGGGAGGGGAGAATCCAAGTATCCAGTGCTCAGCTTGGCACCCAACAGCCATTCCTTTCATGCTTTGATTTCAGGGCTGAAATGCCCATTATTTGCACTCTTTGCAGATTTATTACTCCTAGGGAAGGCCATACCCAAATTCTCTCATGTCTTGATACCTTTTAAAGTGGCGTACATAGTCTTGGTTTTTTCAGTTCCTACATCTTTGGGCTTTCGTTTTCTTTTTGTGGTTTCTTTTCGGTTTCTTCATAGATTTTCAAGTTTACAAAATACTGGGAGTGCCACTCAGCTTAGATCTACTACTTGAAAAGGCCATACTTGGGAAAAAAAATTGTCCAGCCCACTTGGGCTTGTTGGCTGTTCCAGAGGTGACGTGGAAATCACTTTTCCAGAGCCGTGGTTGGTGGAATCACCAGATCTCCTGTGCTGCTCTCTGTGGTGTCTTTGGGAATGGGGTCATGATACATCCTGAAGCAGAGGACAGGAAATGTTGGCAGCTGGAACTTAAGGCAGCAAAATCATTGAAGAAAATTATCTTTTAAGTGCCAGCTTCCAGCTTGATGGCTCATACAGCTTTTCCTGGGAGGTCAGTGCTGCTTAAAGGGGAGTTTCCCAACAGCATATTCACCTGATAAGGGCTGATCTGTTCATTCAGAGTACTTCTGTACAATGCCCTTTCCCTGGAAGTAATGAGAGTTGCTGTGAATAAAACTGGACACAGTTTATGTATCTGTGGGGGAAAAAAAAATCAGTATTTTCTTTGGGATCTGATGTTGAGTCCACTTACATCTGTTTGACTTTAAAATTCAGGTAGGATATTGTAAGATGAAGACAGATAAGTACAAAGCAGTTTCTCAAGCCTCAGAGAATGTTAAAATTTCTGTATTTTTCATGTAGATAACCTTCTTCTTCTGTCAGTTGAGTTGGGCAATTGAAATAAGGCTGGTGTTTCACTGAGGAGACGTTCTGTGGGCTTAAACCCGAACTGTGTCAGCGTTTTCTGCTCCCCCCTCTCCCCTGTCTGGTTTCCTTCCATATTAAATTTAATTCCTTCAACCCATGGTAGTAGGGGGACTTGTGTGTCCCTGTGTGCAGGAGGAGTTATGGGCACACCAGCCTTTGGTCAGGGCCTTAGAGCACCATGGGGCACATCTGGATCTGTCACCCTTAGCACAGCAGCGTGGGGCACATCTGGAGCCAGGATCTGTCCCCCCCGTGTCCCACCCGGCTGCCCCGGGCGGCGAACTCGCCCCGCCTGTCGCTGCCGGTGCGATTTCCCTGCCCGCTTGTTGCCATTTTGCATTCAGTTTTTGTAATCCCCCTTTATAAAATGGCTTTATTGTTGGCTGATCAGGTGTATCCTGACATAAATAAAACATTGGCAGTAATTGGCTGTGACAGCTCCGCGGCGCTGCCGCCCCTCCCGGCCCCGGCAGCTGCGGGAGCCCCCGGCCCCTCTCCCCGGGGTAATTGGCTCTGACGGCTACTGGTTGCTGCAATAATACTGATCCATGAGCCTGTGTGAGCTGCATAATGCCTCAAGGATTTTGTAGCCATCAATATGTCCTCAGCTTGAATCATTTTTTTCATACTTTTTCCGTGGCAGTTTATTAAAAGAAACGCTTGCTGCATTTACTGTGTGTTTGGTATCTACACAGCCTCAGCTGTCATGGCAGATGAAAACACCATCCTGCAATTGCAAACGCTCCAGTGTGCCTGCTGCTGATACAAAGAAAATCCCCCTGCAATTGCCCAAAGACACTTGCAGTTCAAGCCCTTTATTTCTGTAGGTACATTGATGTTTTAGAACGATCCGTGATAATAAAAGGCGATAATCTGTTGGCAAGAGCGCAACTGCTTTTGTTTGCAAAACTTAATAAGCTGTGAGACAAACACAGAAATATGCAAAGGCAGAGCTGTACGTGCTAAGTGAGGCCTGACAGTTTCGGTTCTAACCACAGCTGAAGGCGTACTGACTTGTTTGTTACCTTAGGTAATAACTCAGATTTCTTTTGTGGTGTCTGGTGGGAAAAAAAAAATCAAAATCTTGTATTTGCTGGTATTGGATCACACTTGATTGTAGTAGGACATTCTGAGAAATGTAAATGGTGGCAAATCCAACTTGGTTGGATCCTAATCAGCTGCAACACCAAAGTTATTGGGTTCTTAACCGGAATTGGCACATAGAGCTGAAATTCATTAAAAGTGGTTCTTAAAGTGGGATTAGCTTTTCTCAGTTACAATTACTGCTGGCTCATCACTGAAAGCAGAATTTCTGTGGGTGAAGCGTGGCCAGAGTAATTCACAATCTCAACAGGAATCGTGACTCTTTTGGGAAGGAAGTTTGTATAAATATCCCTGTAAACTTCACTCCTTGAGAAGCTTAAAGCTCTCTGCTGAGGGAATAATTTCTGCAGGGTTCTAGCAGTGGTTCAGGAGCACTACAAGTGTGCAGTGGCTGAAGAGTACCTGCTCTTGAAGAAGATATCACTCCTTGCTTGAACTGAGATGCTTTTGGCACCCACCAAGCCAGCTTGCTGTGTGGCAGAGGCTGGGTGAGTGATGCATCCTCAGGAATGGCACTGACTCAGGGGAGGGGCAGGGATTTCATTTGCTTGTGATTCACTGCCAAAACTGCTCTGCTAATTCACTAAAATTACCTTTTTTTTTTTTTTCTAACTGAAGTATGCTGATTCTGACATGGTTTATGGGTCTGTAGTTGTGCAATACCACAGTGCTGATGACTCTTGTGGGGAAGCAGCAGATAACTCGTAGTGGGATAATCTGCATCTTTATTTTTAGAAACAAAACCCTTCCCAGAGAAACAAACCCTCTGCTTTAGTTGTGTCATTGTGGGGACGTCTGGCAAAGTTTTGGCTCCTTGTTTCATGGACTCAGCTGTGTCTTGATACTGGAAATAAAAGTTGTCTGTTTAATTATGTGCTACAGAGAGGAGGTTGATGATCGGTGCCTGGCTGCCTGTTTGCTTTTGGGTTCCAGCTTTCCGTGACAACAAAAAATGTTTCCTGCTCAGCTCATACTCTGAGTTTGTTTTTATAATTGTTTATCTTGAACCTTTAGGCAAAACCCTGAAGCAAAGTATTCCCCACTGTGTGTTCATTCTACTGGTGTTTTGGAGGAAAAGGCATTGAAATGTCATTCTTTCCACTAGATGAGCTCACAGTGCAAAGAAAATTTCAGAATGGGATTTCCCTTATTTTTGGTAGATTATCTCCCCTGAAAATTACAGCAATCACTTGGGTACAAGCCTTTCAGAGGCAGAAAAAGCAGTTTCAGGAGCTCACTTTGCATTCAGAAGTACTTAGAAACCAGAATGTGGCAGGGTAGCATTTGCATCCCTTTTCAGCTTGTGTACCCTGTGAGCAGTCATTCTGTCCCACTGGACACTGCAGATGATGTTCTGTTTTCCAGGTAAACCTGAATTTGAAAACATAAGGATATTTCAAACCATTCAGCCTCTTTTGTAGTCTGGCATTTTCATCCACCCCATCCCAGGAACCAAGAGCAGGGAATATCAGTTTGTCAAATATAGCCAGCAAAGTCTTAGGAATTAAAAATAGCAAAATGCAATTACAGGCTAATTGATGAATGTAATTAGATGTAGATTTGACCAAAACTAGGTTCTGCAACATTAGCAATTTAATTACAAAATGCCTTGTGATTGTAAAACTAGCAAAAAATATTTTGCTGGTAGCTGTAGCTGCTCTTTCACATCCTGTTTTTTCACAAAATCAGTTTTAGGAGCCATTGTATGAACAGGTGAAATATTCGAATTTACATCAGAGCAAATCTTGCTCTGGAAACTGAAGCACAATTCAAAATTGCTTGCAAAATTTAAACTTAAGGAAAGTAACATCAGTTCTTACAGCTTGTTGCACACAGATTGGATTTTAACCATCCTGTCATGTGCCAGCCAGGGAGTTCTCTTGTTTGGAGTCCTTTGGGAATGTGGAATCCAAGCACCTTGCCCAGGATGTGCCTCTTCACTCATCCCTTCCCCTCTGGGCTTAGGTCTCCTCCTGTGACCAGGGTACCAGTGTCAGTCTCAGTCCTTGCTTCAGGAGCTGACCCTGCCCAGGTAATTTTTTAAAAGCTGTTTTTAAGCTCATCTTTATTGGCTTAACTAAACCCCTGGGCTTGGAACTTGGATTTGAGCAGTGGCATGGCCGAGGAGCTTTGTACGTGACGAGAGGAGGAGGAGGATGGTGCGTGGTGGGCACAGAGCAGCTCCTGGCCTGTGCTGCCTCTGCCCCTGCTGCTTTGGGGTTTTATTCACTACCAGTATTTTGGAAAGGTCTGGTGAAGCCCCACTTGACCCTAAATGAGGTTTGGCACACCAGAGGCTGCCAAGGGAGGGTTTTCCTGAAGCAGCCTGTGCTCGGTGTGCAGTGCTGCTGGCACAGGAGGGGACGGCGCTGGGAGCTGAGCCCGTGGGAGAGCTGGGAGAGCACACCTGGGGGAGATGCTGCTCTGGCCAGGCCTGGCATTGATGTTGGAATAGCTGTCAGCAAAGGGCACAGCCCTGCTGAGCCAATGTGAGAGCCCCACAATCTCGTTAGCAGGCACTGTGCCACCCCAAAGAGGATTACCCAGCAGTAATAGTTCTGAGGGTATCTCCTCATTGCTCTCCAGAGGAGGTTGATTTATTTGTCAGGTGGATGAATAACAAAACACAAAACTTGAGTTAACTTATGTTCTTAATAAAATGTACACTTACTTGGTGTAACACTTGAGATGTGCTCTTCTAAATAACTTCGTAATGGTCTACAAGCTTGCCTTGCCTTAAGGAGATTAAGGAATTAATGTCAAATTACAGACATAACTGCAAATAGTATTTACTGTGTTCAGTGTGCAAGGGGCGTAGACAGTTGATAAACATTAAATATATTTTTAAAACTCTTCTTTTCTTAGAGGAAGAATCTCAAGTGTTCTGATAATTGAATGCTGTGAGTGTGTGAGGGCTTGAAAAGATGCCTTGGCCAAGGGGGAGTGTCGTGTTTTGAGAGGGTTTGGCTGAGGATACAGGCAGAGCTGCTCAGCAGCTGAAGGTGTCAGTTCAGCTCTGCATCAGACAGTTCCTGTATGTCAGCAGAGTCTGGGAGATCACAGTTCCACAGTCAGTGTTCGTGTGTGCAGGGGGTGAGTTTTGGGTGAGACAATGACAAAATGCCTAAGAAGATTGTCTGTGTTACATAATGCTAATGGAATTATGGTTGGATAAACACATTAATATAAGGGAGGGAGGAAAATGCCCAGACTTTAGCTGTGGGAGGCATAAATGCTGCTGCTGGAAGCTATGGCATAATTTCTGGAATTGGTATTAAATTTGGTGTAGCTGGTTAAAAATAACTTGTGATAAGTTTTTGTTTTCTGAGCTGTAAATGGCTTACCTTAATCTTTCTATTTTGGTCAAGTGAAAGGGAAACGAGGTCTGAAGAAATGCTCTTTAGCAAAAGATGTGAGAGCTACCAAGATTGCTGATCTGTCAGTGGAATTGCAGGTAATGCTTTTTATGTGCACAGCAGTTTGGTTGTTTTCAGGCTCAGAGCAGGGGTGGGTGTACAGAAGGAATGGGTTCTGCTCAAACAGGGCTGGGCTATTGATCCTTTCTGAGAAGAGAGTCTGTGTGGAGGTTTGTAGCTATCAAGGGCTCCAGGTTTGTCCTTCAACAGATGCTGGTTTTACGTTCTGTTATTAATTATTTGTTGATGCTCAAAGGTAAATAAACATGTAAGAAGGGATGAGCTGAAAACTTCACGTTGCTCCTTGCACAGACAAGTGTTACAGAACTCTGTGTGTGCAGCGGGGCAGAGCTGTGAGCTGGAAGTCTGGGACATACCTTGGCTGGCTGTGACACTTAATTTTGGCCTTAAAAGCTGTGATTCTCTTGCAGCAAGCATCTCTGAGGAAGACAATTTGTGACGGAAGTGTGTTACATCCTCTTTGTAGATCAGATATTTGCTGGTATTGCCAATAATTTTTCTGACCTTTTCCAAATCTTTATTTTCCTGGCAATGACTTTGTGTTGAAGAGACAGATTATTTTCTTCTGCCTCTTTGGCTTTATGTTCATCTTATTTAAATATATAAAAATCACTTTAACTCCTCATTTCCCCTATGATTTACTCTAAAGGAAAGGGTTGTTTGGAGGTAGCCCTGAGTTCTTAGAGCCCTCAGAGTTCTGCCTGTGTCCAAAGGAAGGTCCTCAGGAGATCTCTCTGAATCCCCTTAGATGAAGGATGAATGTCCTCGTCAAGGCAGATTAGAAGGATAATCAGAGATTTTCTGAAACACAAGACAGGTTTGCAGTATGAGATGTGCGAGTGAAGCTCCAGAGCGTGACCTTGTTTGTGTGTTCCCCTGCCTTTTTGGGCTAGAACCTGTGGCCCTGGGGCTGAGAGTGATGGGTGGGATGGGTGGTGGGATGAAGGAAAAACCTTCCCCCTTATTTTGGGATTGCCTGCAGAGCTCCCTGGGAAGTGGTGGTGTTGTGTAACTTGTTCTGTGTCCTCGGTCATCGCTGTGAGTCTGCCTAATTTGGAGGATAAAACCAAAAAGACATCATTAAATCCTACAGCTTAGTTTTTGTGTGGTTCTCCTCCTCCTCAGGGCTCGGATTTGGAAGAAATGAATCCCTAATAATTGAATTGATTAATAGTTCCTGATTAGAGGCTCTCTGCACAGCTCCTTCTCGTGTCACTGTTATCTTGTGCACGTACCTGCTTTAAGCAAAAAGTTTACAGTCAGTGAGTGAGAATTTAATGATACATTTGCAGATGGCAGTTACCCTCATTTGAGGTTGAAACGGGGTTTTTAGTCGTAGTTTGATAACTAAGCGGATTTTAATTAACTGAAATCCTGTGCCTTAAAATCGTTCACTTACAAATAATAATTAAGAACTCCAGTCCAAGGATGGCTCCTGCAATCCGTACTCAGGCTGATATAAAAAATCTGGGAAATTTCTTTATTCACTTCAGTGACAGGTGCATGTGAAGTCTTGGAAAACAAAGTTTGGTCTTTATTCAGGATGAGATGGTTAATTCTCCTCCAACTGAGAAACAGTGCCTTATTTGTAACAGCTTTGTACTTCAATCAGGGGTAGTGTCTAATTTTGTTATCAGCACATGGATAGGACTTGAGGGAGAGCAGAGATGAATGTACAGCGGGTACAGATTTAGAAAATACATTTATTGCCTGGTGTGTGCAAAGTGCTGCTGAGTTTCCTGATCTATAGAGGTAAAATATTGCTGATTTCAGAGCTGTGCAGGGAGAGGGGCCTGGGCTGGAGTGGAAGGGGACCCGGGTGTGATGTCAGGGATGAGGAGCTGGCTCTAGAGGGTGCTCTGAGCCAAGGCAGCGCCGTCTCCTTCCCCTCTTTAACAGCCACTGGTGACGTTTGGCTGAAGAAAAACAATAAAAATCCCTCTGCCTCCCTTCTGCCCTTTTCCCCAACCACATGGGCTCTCACTTTATTGGAAAGCTGAATATTAGTTTGGCCTGGAGAATTTCTCCGGAAGATGCCGCTTAATTATTTAGCTCTGGGGGGATTCCTGTGCTGAGCTCTAACATCCTTCCGTGTGTCTTCACGCTGATTTGAATAATCTGGATGTTTAAGTATCTTTGGAGGTCTTTATAGAGCATAAATAAAAGGATGAATGGTTCAAACTTGCTGGCATTTTCTCCCTTTCTTGGACAAGATGTAAATCACTGCATTTTTGCCTCAATATATTAATGGAGAAAGAAGCAGTGTCTTGACCTGGTGTGATTTTTAATATCCCTTTCTAGCAGCCAGTGATAACTGGTAGTAAAACATGCAATAATAGACAAGTTCCACTGTAAGATTTCACACAGGGATTGTTTTCCTGTGGGCTGTAAGTGTCTGTGTGACACTTTGATCTTTTCCTTGCATTTACCAGTCCCGTGACCCTTCCCCAAACGTCCTTGGGAGGGAATTTTGTGGTCACTGTAAAGCCTCAAAGTGCTGTGGTTCTTAGGTGCTCGGGGCTGGGCTGCAGCACAGGGTGACTTCCAGATCTCTTCAATTCAGGTAAATTTCCCAATAGATTTTTTTTCTCAAAGCATGGGAATTGTTTCTTTGATGCCAAAAAAAAAAGTTTAAGGTCTCGTCTAAAGCTCGAGCTTTTGGCCAGGGAATATTTGCATCTGCAAGTGTCACGTCTGGTCAGACCTCTTGTCTCTTTGCTGGTTTTTTGGCAGGGAAGTTGCATTTCTTTTCTCATTTAAAGGAAAGTCTTGAGTGCCTGCAGTGCTTGGCCATTCTGGCACATGCAAAATGAGGGACTGTGATTGTTTGGGTTCCCTTTTTTTGTTCCACTGATGGTACTTTGTCTTTTTTCTCTGGAAAAATGTTACTGTTTCCCCCTGAATATGCAATCAGGTAATAGAAATCTCATCATTTTTACCTCTGACTTGAGTGGTTATGAGGATAGTAATTGTTTCAGCCTGATGGAGATTAAAACTTGTCTCCCATGTCAGTTATTAAATGTGGAAATAGCTGCAGGGTGTGGAATAAAATATTTGATTTACAGTGCAACTCTGTGAAAGGCTGTAATGCAAGAACTGTATGGATTTGTTTGGTACAAAAGCTCCATTTGAGAGAAGCAAGCAGCAGCCTGCTGGACCATTTCTGGTTGTGATTTCTATTTTAGTAGGTGGAAGCCCAGTGTGGTGATTTGTGTGGTATAATGATGGTAATTCCGAGCTGGAAGATGAGATGTCTGTAATTCTGAGCCTCTCTCAGTGCCACAGCTTCTTATCAGCAGAGTTAACCAGAGCTGAACTGTCTGTGATTCATGGAGTTTTCCTCCTTTTCCCGAGTTAAAGGTTAAAGTTGTTACAAGCATGTGTGTGAGCTTTTGTTGGCATTGCACAGTGCTCTGGATGCTTGCACATTATTGCTCTGGACATATTTTTCTACTTAACGTGGTGAGCAGTTGTTTAATTGGAAAAGCTGTTACTTCTCTTGATCCTGAGCACAGTAAAAATCAATGTCTTCTCTGCAGTCTGAACTAATAGGAATCAAACTCATTGAAGGATGAAAATGGTTTAATCAACAGAGCAATGTCCTAAAGGTTATTAAAAAAAAAAAAAAAAAAAAAAGCAACCAACAAGGCCACAAACAAACCAAACAGCCCAGCCCAGGTCTGGGACTGATGAGGAGAACATGGTGCTGCTACCTCCAGCTGGGCTAACGAAGGGAAGGGAGGAAAGTTTCCATCTGCCGTGGATGGAGGGATATTCTTGGGAGCCATTTGATTTCAAAGGCTTTTCTTTTAAACACCACTTGTCTGTATCTTCAGCCTTTGTATGAACTGACAAAAATGAGGTCTAATGATGGGTTTCTTTGTAGTGGAAGCCATGAAAGGGACTTTGTCTTTTCATTCCAAGAACTGAATCTAACACGATTGTCAGCCTTGTTCTTGACCTCATTTGTCCAGTGAGCTCCGCTTGTTTCAAATGAAGTTCAAATGCAGTTTCCTGGCTGGTTCCTGGTACCCCAAAGGGGAGATTTCCTTGAGAAAGGAGTGGCAAGAGGAATGCCAGCTGCGTGTTTACCTGAATGTGAAGTTACACAGACGTGGGCTACAGCAGATAAGTGATTTCAGAGTTTTCCTTCTGAAAGTCGATGGCTGAAAGTAATAAAAAATGAAATGGATAACCTGGTGTGTGTTCTGTGACTACTTAATGACGATTCTATGGAACTGGAACAAAGTATAACCTTTAAATTATGTTTTTACCTCTTGATGTGCCACCCCAGCAGGTTCAGATCCTAAAAAGCAAAGCAGCAGATCTCATTTCATGAGGAAGTTGCCTGCCAAGCTTTAATACAAGTCTTAGGAACGGATTGTTAATGAGCTCATGATGTGACAGGGGTACTTCTTTCTGATAAAACATTAGCATGAAAATTGAGCAGTTCCTGCCGTTCACCTCTCAAAACCCAGACAGGGATTGCTCAGAAAGGGAGGGAGCAGCACTCACAACTGGGAAGGTGCTCCTGGTTTGCTTTGGGAATTGCGCGTCGGGATCTGCCTGTGCCCCTCTCAGTGGGGCTGTTGGCAGCACTCGAGGGCAAAACTGAAAAGGCACAATTGTCGATTGCTCCCCTTTGGATTGGCAGCGTCTGGGTGGGTTTTGCACTCTTTTTTGGGAGGCTGACACTAGATGGCAATGCTGCAGCTGGGCCCTGTCACCTCACTGCACGCTGGGCACGGTTGGGAGCCCTTTTTGTTCCAGGGGGTTTTGCTGTTTCTGTGTTGGCTGTGAAGCTGTTTGTTGTCACACTGGAAACGTGCCTCACATCCTCTGAGGCTCCCGTGCTCCTTTTGTCCAGGAGTGTTTGTTTTCCTGTGAATTTCATGTAGGACACGTAAGGACTCCCTTAGATGGGTGTTTGCTTTGTGGCATTGCCCCTCTCTGTGCGTGGGTTTCAGGGCTTGGTTCGCAATCTGCAGGAGATTATTTCATCCCAGATGTAATTCCTGGGACTCGGCTCAGAGTGGCAGGGAATGGGACTTTGGCATTTTACAGTTTTCTGCTGCAAGGACTTCCAAGAAACTCCATAAATCCCTCTCACATGTCCTTACTGCCAGGGTGCCTTGGAATTATTTGGCTGCCTAATTCTGGTGGGGGTTATGTATTTGAGGTTTTTGCTGTTTTCTCTCCATATCACAAGAAGAGACAGCTAAATAGAAGACCTGGGAGGCCTTTTATGTTGAATTCTTTAGTAGGAACAGTGTAAGGGACAAACTGATGTGTTGCAGGTTTAGCCTTCCTGAAAATACTGAATTGGAACGTTCTGTGGTAGCTGCAGTCCATGTGACACCAACACCAATGGAGTTAAGATTTTTGTGTGTTTTACTTGAGGAGTTGAAGGAAGTTCAGAGTCGGAACACAGCCATGAGAAGGGGAGTTTTACGCCTTTAGTGTGATTTTGTTGTTTAGTGTTGAATACTGACAGGAGAACGTGCATTGTGTTGACAAGCAGCACGAAGCTGATTTATGTTAAAATATACAGCAGGATCCATTGCTTCTGAGAGAGTGTTTGCTAAGTTGGTGTAAGCCCTGCTTAACTACTGCCACCTCCTCATCTCCAGCGTGAGCAACATTGTGAAACTAATTTTGAGAAGCTTTTTTGGCTGTTAATTGGTTGATAGCAGCTATCAAAAATCTGCTGCTTCCTTTCAGTTGACTGAAAGTTCCTGTGTAGGTGGCTGCAGACGGAGTGCTGTGTGAAACACAGCCCTGCACCAGTAAATCCCCGTCTGCTGGAGAAAAAAACAAATCAAAACGAGTCCAGCAAACTGCTAAAATAATAATGCTTCCTGTGGGAGTGAGGCTGTCTTGTTTGCTTACTCTTAGAAGCTGTAGAGGGAAAAGAAGAGGGATAAACTGAGAATCTTCACATTATTCCGTGTTTTAGGGGATTCTGGGGAGGTGTGGTGGAGCAATACCTGAATTAGTTCCATCCTCTGAGTATCTTGTTCTGTAATTTTGGGAAGTGAAGAGTTTCCTCCTCGTGTAACTGAACTGGAGTTGTGTGGTTTCAGACTGTTGATATTTTTTCAAGATTATAGTAGAAACTTCCTGTTTTTAGAGCTTATCTCCCTGTCTGGAGGGAAGGGTTATTATAGGTACGGTCACATCCTGTGGTTGCTGTCACTTGGAAAAAAAAAAAAAAAATCTAATTGAATTTTCAGAGGCCTTTGAATGTGTGAGTGATTATTGCCCCAAAAACTGAGCTGTAGCCACCACTCCCAGCTCCTCTGTGATCTCAATAAAAGGCTGTAAATCCACTGCAAATTTTACATCTCTGTTAGTTCAATTCCTGTGTTGAGAAAGTCCCTTGGTGAAGGATCTGTCTGGCTCAGGGAAGAGGATTGCAGAGGAAGCACTTGGGAGTCATTTCCTTCAGCGTGAGTACGAGCATGCTTTATGTTATAATAGTTTAAACATTCCACAGGCTCTTGATGGAGGTATCAAGTTTTCCATTCCCAGGGTTACTTTTAGTTTAAACTGGAGGCAAGAGCAGGCAAACTCCCATTGTTTTACAGCTGCTTTGATAGAGCTGAAAAAGATGCATTTGTTTAGTTCTTCCTTCCCTCCTTTGGCTTTACCCCTCCCACGCAAATTTAACTGGTGAGGATTTTATTTTGTTTGCTTTTTTTATATTCATCTGAGAACAAAGAGCTTCTTGTTTGTTTTAATCCATTTGTTACATTTTCAAGTATGTAAATTTTTCCTTTTAAATGACTTTTCTTGACAAATATTTGGATTTTTTTTTTCTTCTGTGTAAAATAATACCTTCTAAAATGAGTTGTGTGCATTCCTTTGTGTTAAATTCAAGAAGCCGCTGAACAGGTTGGTGTCTTGCCGTAAGTACCACGAAATCTGGCAGACACACTGGATTTTGTTTCAATATTCTTGGCTTACAGTTTACCATTCTGTAATTTGGAGTTTCCCAGGGCAGGGATTTTGTACAAAAACACTTTTGAATTTAAGTGTCGGTCCCTACAGAGGAGAAGAAACAAACCAGAGGAGAAATAACAGGGAAAGAAAGTGATTTCTTTTTCCCTCTTTTGTCTTCCCCAGAAAAACATCCTGATCTTAGATCACTGCCCTCTAATTGGGTTTTAACCCTGCTGTGTCCCCTCCTCTGGCCCAGGTTTGCTTCTCGCTGGCCTTTTGTGGAGCTTGGGGGTTTCTGTCCCGGCAGAGCTGAGTGATGTTCAGGAGGGCAGAGCAGGGAGCAGGGCTGGCACTGCCAGGAGCACTCATTTCTCTGGGTGGGCACTTGAGAGCCAGCTCTGGCAGGGCTGGGCTCTTTCTGTCTGGGTCGTGGTTGGTTGGTTGGTTGGGGTTTTTCTGGTATTTTTGGCTTGTTTGTTTCCCCTTCACTTCCTAAGCCAGGCCTTCCTGCGAGCGCTGCTTTTCTCAAGTGTTAGCACCCAAACTGCCTTCATCTTCACAGCTCCCCGGGGGAGCTACTGCTGCTGTTTCATCCCCACTGGGACACAAGGGCAGCATCCCGGATGCTGCAGCAGAAACAACCCAGGGCATTTCCCCCAAGCAGAGTGGAGTTGAGCAGCTCTCTGCATCCTCGGGCTCCCTGTTCCTCTGAGGGATGCTCTGCCCGTGGGATCCAGCTGAGGGGGCATCCAAGGCAGCTTTTACCTCCTAACAAGCCATTGTATTAACAAGCAGGAAAGGCCTCAGGTAGGGATTTGGTTTTCCTCTCTTTGGGAGGCTTTGGTTTCTGGGTGTCTGTGTGTGGGGCTGGGCTCAGGTGTGTGGCCCTGCAGGGGCAGTTGGTGGCCGTTGCTGCTGGCGGTTACCGGAGGGCATCGCCCGCGATTCTGCAGCCCAGGGCTCCTTAGGAACTCGAGGCTGAGGTTCCTCAGACTGTTCTGTGCTTGGGAGGCTCCTCTGTCCCCAGAGTGCTGATGTGGTGCTGGAGTTTAACAGCGGCCAAAAGGATTTAGAGCTCGGCCAGAGGTCACCTGGAGTATCCCGAGCCCCATGTAAGTACAGGGGAGGAGTCACAGTTCTTGTAATTCAGTTTAACAAGGAAACCTTGCCCTGACAAAACAAAACAAAACAAAATCTACCCCAGCAAAAACAGCCGAACCTCTAAAGGTCCTTGGTCTGTAAAGGGTACAGGTTCCTTTTGGGGGTTTGAGAGAGGCTCATGCCAATTGCAGCAGTTACACTGTAAATTAAAATAACTCTTGGCACGCTGGTTTGTAAGAACTGCTGTGTATGTAAATGTGGGGCAGCGGAAGTGGCCGTGGCTGTTGCACTCCAACTTGAAAAACTTGAGGGTTTACAGCCTCCTTAGGCTGGTATCACAGCACCAAAGGGCCTTTTGGTTGTGTTGGGGCAGCAACAACATCGCCCCGAGTTTCCTCTCACAGACGGCAGCGTGGAGAAGCACCCTGGTGTAACCGTGGAGCTGAGCTGGAGCTGTGGCTACTGAAGCCCAGAGCAGGTTTCCTGTGGGTGCTCACAGATCTGCAAGTGCAGACACGACTTTTCCTGCTGCGAGCGGATTTGAAGAAATTTGTGTGTAGACAGCAGCAACTGTCTTGTCAAGAGCTGGGTATCAGTTCCTGTCGCCGTGTCTGTGCCAAGAAAACAGCGCGTTATGTACACAGGAACAGGGCCTCACCTCTCACCTGACCAAAGGTTTTGTGTTTAGACAGAGCCGGGGTGCTTTGATGTCCGAGTGCAAACAGTCAGAAGTGGGTTACAGACACCCAGCACTGCTCTGGGAGCACAGGGGGTGACCTTTCCTGCTGCCAGCCTGGCTGTGCTTCCTCTCCTCTGCTGAGAGATCTCCAGGTGACTGCTGGCCCCTGGAGCTCTCCAGCTCACTTTGAGTTCAAGCTGCCTCTCTCTGGTCAGGTTTTTGTTTTACTGGAGGCACCGCTGGGGTTTTGGCTGGGATTGCACACGCTGACAGAGACAGGGAGACTTGTGACGAGCACTGCAACTGCTGACACGCAAGGAAAACGGTGTTGGGACAAGATTGAGCTGTTAGTTTGTTCTCCATGAACCTACTCCCTTCCTCTTCCCCCCTGTGCAAGGCCAGATCTGAGGGGAGAGCTTGATTTACGTGGAGCTCTGAAGACGGTGTTAAGTCCCCTTTTAAAAATAGGTTCAGCTTAGCAGGGGGTTAGTGTGTTAGACTCACTGCTTGGATTGGCTTTTAGGAAACACTTGTCATGTTCACGTCTCCACGTGTTCTTAAAAGGAGTTTAAGGTTTCTTTGTGTTCCATTCCATGTGTGAGCCACCAGCGTTCTCCAACCTGCTTGGAAAGCTGACTGGGTGGGTGGACTCGGAGCCAGAGAGGGCTGCTTCCAAGTGTTTGTGGCACCTCTTTGTCGTGAGCGTCTCTTGAAAAAACAACTCAATGTACCCATTTAATCTGTATAATCTCATTAAGCCTGTTTACGGTTAGTTTGTGTTCCAGCGTGTGGATACCTGAGAGAGCCAGAACTGCTGCTTTGGAGTGGTTTTTCCAGCAGGTGAAATGTTTGTGTGTGCTCCATGGCCAGTTCTGTCACAAGTGGGGAATGCTGCTGATTGATAGGTCTTGTGTCTTGGAGGGATTACATCTTTATTTAATATTCCTCAAATTTGTGTGTCTGTGTTTAATATTCTTCCAATAGGGTTGGGCTCGTGCGAAGTTATGAATTATTCGCGTTTGTTATGAGTCGTGTGTCTCGAAAGCAGCACATTTTCCAGCCCTTTGAAGATACACTGTCTGTCACTTCTCAGTGCTCAATCTTTCATGAGCTGAAGTGCGTGGGTACAGGATACAAAGTGTTACTGGATTCAGGGGAAGCACTGAAAGCCGAAAACTGCAAGTTAACAGGTGCTGCCCAGATTTTAGCTGTGAGAAGAGAAGGTGTGCAGGGGTGGGTGTGCACAAGCCTTTGAGCAGTGTCAGGAATTACTGACAGCAAGTCAAAGCCGTAGCTCTTCAGATTTCCAGCTTCTGTTGTTTATTGTCACGACCTTAATGTTTCTTCAGCTAGGTGTTCTATTTAATTATGATGTTTATAGTAAATATCAGCTCCCTCGGCTGTGTGCTCAGGCCTGTAGCATGCGGAGTGCTTTGCTTGTAACTGCATCCCTTGTCTCAGTTCATTATCTGTTAATGGTACTCGACATGACAGGCTTGTTTTGATAAATGGAGCCTGCCAAGAAAGCTGGGATGGATTTTGCAGGCGGTGGAGTTGAGCTTTATTTCATTGTGCACCACCAGAGGACTGATGCTCGCTGGACCAGACACCACAAAGAGTTGTGAGAGGTCTCTGGGCAGTGCTTCCAACCCTGTCCATTCAGGGAATCTCCACTCAAGGTCTCCTCTTTCCAGTGTATTTTCCTGACCCATGTGAAAAAAGATTTTGCCTATTCTTTATGGGCTTTGTGAATGTGTAACTCGCATTTTCCTCCCTTTTTCACACATCCAGCTTTCAGAAGGGATACTAAAAGAAATGCTGTTCTAAGTTTATAATGCTGTGACTAGCAAAGGTGCATTTCGTGACCAGGAAAATATCTTTTATAGTCCATTTTCAAAAGATAAAAAGTCCCTATTGCAAAATGGAGCTTGAGGCTGTACTCTGTGCGTGTTTTTTATTTTAGTCTCTGAAATGGGGGCAGATCTCCATATCTCCTAGGAAAGCCAATTAGTGAAAGTTGAGTTGTCTCTGATGTCAGTGATTGAGTGCTGTGGCTGCTCTGCTCATTCAAGGATCTCCAGTATGCTGTGTACAAACAGATGGGACTTGAGATGATTTCTCTGCCGTCTCCCACACTGCTGAATTCGGAAGTTGGTTTGTGTTGGATTTGCAAGACAGTGTCTGAGATACAAGAATAGTCTCCAGTTCTGTTGCTGTGCTCAGACTGCCAGATGCTGTGCTCTGCACTGTTTGAACAACTTTCATCCTAATGGGATACAAAAAAATCCATGCATTTTAAAGTTATTATTATTATCTGAGTGCAATTTTCCAATATATACTAACTTTAGGGATTTGTGATCCAAGCTGGCTGGGTCACCTGCCCTAAAGGAATAAGGTGTTTTTGAACAAGAACCATCAAACAGGGTATTTTTCAAATGATGAAACCTGGCCTGAATTAACTTCCTGCTGGAGAGCTCTTTTGGAAGTCGTTAGGAGTAAACACAGATTTAAATACACTCTGGAGCAGTCAGTTCCCTTCTACGATCTGCCAGGTGTTGGGCCACATTTGATTAGAAAATCGAGGAGTGAGGACGAACGCGATGTGGTTGCTTTGTGCTGGCTCGAGGGTTGGATTTCAGCTCTGGCAGGTTTGGAGCTATCACACGGCTACTTGGTTACAAAGCGTGTTTTGCACCAGGTCTGGCAAAGGCAGGCTCCAGTTGAGGAGCTGCTGTACGATGAATATTGCAGGAGTGCAGCTCGTGCCTACACCACCCTCAATTTGTATTGATCACAGCGGCAAGGGCGCGGTGGAATTAATCAGCTGCATCGGCTGGGTGGGTGGTTTTAGGGAGCTGTTTCTAGAAAGCACAGAAAAAATGTCAAACTTGGATCTTTGTCTCCTGAAGGACTGCTGGGCTCTAGTATGAAAATGGTAGAAATGTGTATGGATAAGCAGTGGGAAGATACACAACTACAATTAGCAGCCTCTGGAAGGATGAAGTTGGCAGGCAGTTCTTGAGGGTGTTGCTCTAATTAACCGGGTCTGTGAACCTTAATGATTGTAATTTTTTTCTGAATTTTAATATTTTTTTTAAACTTGGCTTTATAAAACCAGCTCTGAGGTGGTGTACTCCCATATTTATTTTATAGGTAAAATATTACTGTACGGTTAGGAAATGGATTTGCTTGGCAGGGATAAAGTGTACATTGCCCTGAGGTAATGGATTACATAGATGACTTGTTTTGCATGTTATTCTGCAAGGAAATAGCAGAGCTTTGCTCTAAAATTAAGTCGGCACTAACGACTAAAAGGTCATGGTTGTGGTGTTGAGAAGCAGCACAAGACACTGGGAGATGAGTTACAGGTTTGCATGGAGATGCACAGTAAGATAAATATTCATTCTTTTTAAAAAAAAAGCCAATTAAATACAATTAAGAGGAACACGTTTGGCAGAGCAGATGAATTTCTGCCTCTAATGGGAGGAAGGAAGGCGTCCGTAGGAAAGATTTTGAACAAAATGGCTCACTAATTGAACGCAGTGCAGCCAGATCCCTGAACACAGACAGGATGTCTGAAGGTGGCTCTGGCCAGTTATCCCTTCCTCGCCCATGCCGGGGCCGAACGCCGCTCGTGGAGGGCTCCTGGATCTGCATTTCCCCACCCCCTGTGTTCGGCTGGGCGGCGAGGGGCCGCGCGTTGCCATTCGCGCTGCACCGCGGGGTCGGCAGCGCCGGGCGCCCGGGGGATGATGCTTCTCCTCCGCGCTCCGCCGCTCGCAGATGCATTTTCTCGCTGACCACGCTCTTCAAGCGCTGCCATCAATCACGGGGCTCCCGGTTCCGGCGGGGCCGGGAGAGGAGGCGGAGCGGGTGCCGGTGCCGAGCCGCCCCCGGTGCCGAGC
>VXAC01006661.1:137163-192421 GCA_013399225.1 Rhipidura dahli | reverse complement strand
AAAGGTCTTAAAGGTGCACGGGTTGGTTTTTTTTTTTTTTTTTTTTTTTTTTTTAATCACAAATGCTTTACCTCCCTGTTCTAAATATAAACAGTTCGGGTAACCGGACTGCTGTGTTTAATTCTGGTTTTTAAAAGCAAATGAGATAAGGAGATAAGGATTGCTTTTTGCCTTATCCTGGAAGAAAGTACTTTTTCATTACGCTTGATACAATGGAATGCCTTTGAAGTACTAATTGGGACAGTGTGTGGTGTAACTTTTTAAACGACGTTTAATGGTGTTTTAAGATAGTGACAGGGGACCTGCTCGGCCAGTTTGTTTCCTGAGGAAGAAAGCAGCCCTGCTTTGTTTTGCAATTGGTTTTAAGCTCGTCTGAGTCCATGTGGCTTTGCCCCGCATGGGGCATTGTGTGGCTGGATGGCTCCTTACAGCCATATGGGGCTGCTGTAATTGTCGGGGAGTGGAAATGGCGGTGGACAAGGCCACTTAATTTCCTTCTTTGCCGCTTTAAACTTCGCATTAATGTTGGGCATGAAGTAGACGGAAGTGGAGAACAGAAACCTAGCGAAGTGCAGTTTCAGATGCTCCACAGATAGATTTCTTCTGGGAGCTCAGTTTAAAGTCAGCTGGATTTCAGACCCTACAGACAGCACTGTTGCCATGTAAAGCCGTTAATCTGCAGGCAATTAGTTCCAGACGTGCGACCGACTCCGCATTTTTCTCAGTTTTTGTTCTTAGAGGCAGTCGCGTTTCTGAGCCCTTGTGCCCAGTGACTGTCACAAGACAGACGTTTGAGATGCCTGACAGCAAGTTGAGAACGGGGTAGGAGCAGCATTTAAAAAGCTTTTATTTGTTTTTCCAGCCCTGTAATTTAGTAGTGTTTAAACTGTTTTATAAAGATCTCTGGGACCAGTGAAAGGTGGTTTTGAGTCCCGAGCACTCGAGTGCTCATTGTGCTCTGGCGGGCCGGGTGCTTGGCAGGCACTTCTCGAAATGTTATTTGATCTGGCAGCACGATAGAATTGACTTGGATTACACAATTTTTTTTCACCCCCCGGTTGCTGTTTGAAAGTGATGCATCAGCGAGTGTTGTTCGAGAGCATATTTTAAGACCTAAACTGCGTGTATTGGCTTCAAACAGGATTCCAGAGAGAGGCAGTTCAGAATTTGTCTTGTTTTGTGGTTAGGATTTATGAATTGAGGCAAGGGCTGACGTAATCTATCCGACCACTTCCTTTGTGTGTGTTTTAGAGTTGATAGTGCTTTGTTTTGCTTAAAATAGCCAGGACTGTTTCTTGAATACTTTTCTATCTCCTTTTTGCTGTGGCCTTCGGTGTAAAGCAGACAACTTGTTCCAGTTGTGTGTGATTATGTCCCTTTGAGGAAATGGTTCCTTCCTTTTGTCACTAAGGTTCAGTGAATTGCTTGTATGCTAAGTAGATGAGACTTTAATTTTAATTAACATAATGATGTGTACAGCTGTTCTGTCAGAACGCATTGCCTGTCTTTGCAATTTTACTACAGGTTGTAGAGAATCCCTTGATGTGCCTCTCAAACCCTCTTTTGCTTGTTTTTGTTTGTGTAAAGGTGACAAAAATGGGGCTTTTGTCTCCTGGTGTGAGTGGTTAACAGCTCCCTGCCAGACAGCCTGCGTTTGATTTTTGTGTGTGGGGAAGGAAATAAGCTGTTTATCACCGAGCTAATCCTAAACCTCCTTGTCTTAGGGTGGAGGGGGTTTATGCTACCTATTGTTTTGCTTCAGAATAGCCAGAAGTAACCTGTTCGGTTTTAATTTTTAATTTCTTTAATGGCTATATCGAGCCAGCTCTGGGTGTTAGGTCAGTGTGCATCTGTTAATTATTCCTTGTTGTGGGACTTCTTCAGGAGGTACTGAGAGGTCCTGCTGATACGGTGTATGTTGGATTAAAGGAAAACATTGTTCAGTTTGTAAAACAGTGCAGGACAGCGTTTTTATAACTTGTTGATATCTGTGGCTGACTGGATATCTCACCTGAGATCCAGCAAAAAAAGCAGCTGCGAAGGCAGGGTGCAGAAGTAGCTCCAGGGCGTTGAGGTTGTCCTGAAATTCTGTTTTGGCCAAGTGATTTTCAAGTGAAGGCTGCGTCTTTGGAGCACCAGGCTGGGCTCTGACAGATGGGTGGGTCAGAAGGTGCTGGAGCTGTTGGCTGTGTCCCTCTGGTCAGTGGCCACTGCTGCCCCAGAGTGGAGCTGGGGTTTGAGCTGCTGCTGCTCCCAGCAGCTAAAAAAGTTCTGGTGCTGCTGCACAGGGATGCACCAGGCAGGAAACAAAAGCACTGGTGGAGCTGAGCTGAGAGTTGGCTCTCAGGGGTGTGAGTTGTTGGGACTTGGCTGGCTTGGCTCCATCGCTGGGAGGCAGAGGGCTGGACAGGAGCAGCAGCATTTTCTGGGCGCTGGGAGCAGGGGTTCCATGCAGCCTGTGGTGTCTGGGGCTGTGCTCAGCGCTTTCAGCTCTCTGGAGGCTGCAGAGGAGCTCTGGCTGCTTCCCTGGGGTGCCTAACTCATGGGACTGGGTCAACAAGCTCAGATCAGTTTCATTAGTTCTTGTGAGTAGTAATGTTTTGGCCAAGATAGCTATTCCTGCTTTAAAATAACTTTTATTTTCGTTTGAACCTTGTGTATTTAAAGTGCCAGACTCAGTGAATGACACACGAGAGCACTGAGTAGTTGTATTTTGTGTTTTAAAGGTAAATAGAATGAGAGATGGTTTCTAAGCCCCTGTAGTCCTGGATGCTCTGGTGGGACTCTCTGATATCGAGTGTGTGGCTGGGGAAGGTTTCACCTCTGTGTGCAGGGCACACAAAGGTCCTGTGTTTCAGAACACAGGACAAATTTCTCTATTACTAAAGACTGGAAAAGCCTGTAATGACCTAACACTGCCAGTGAAATAATAAAGGGGATCCATATAAAACACACTGTCAGATAACTTCAGGAGAAATCCTGTCAGGCATCTTGAAATGAATCAGAGGGAAATTTGGCTTTTATACTTCAGCTTTCTTAGCAGAAGTGAAACTCTTTCCAGAAGAGTGGACAAAAATAGTATTTATTCCCGGGTTTGCCTGGGGTAGTGGTTTGAGTTCTGACCTTTGGATACAAAGTGAGAACAAATAGTGTTGAAAAATGTAAATGATTAAAACAAGCTGGCCTTCCTTAGGAAACATTTGTGTCAAGTTTAGCCAAGAAAAGGGCTTGGTAATTGGATAAATGTTTTACTAGTGGAACAGACAGTATCTGAGTGTGATGTGTAGATTTCCTCATAATGTTTTTTAGTGTAATTGGTGCATTTGGAATTCAGGCTTTTTCTAATGTTAGCAAAAGTACAGAAGAAGTGGAGGCTGTAAATTCAGTGATAACGATGTAGCTGCACTCTTCTCTTGGGAAGGAATGGCAAATTTTGAAAGGAAACTTGGTTTAATTAGTCTGTGAAAATGGATATCACTTTCATTTTCATGAGATGACAATACAGTGTGAAATAAATCTGGGATGTGTTAGTATTGGGGCCTAAAAGTTTGATACTTGAAAGTTTTTCAATCCTTGTTTTTCTCTTTTTTTTTTAATGAACTGACTGTAAAGAGCTGTGATAGGTAAACCTTTCACTGAAAGCAACCAGTTTTGGTATAGATAATTGCTGCTTCTGTAACACCAGTTTTGTACATGCTATATATTTTGTCTTAAGTGCTGATTTGAATTTTCTTGAGACTTGCAAGAAAAAATGCCTGTGTTTTGGCAGTGTTTCCTTTGTGAATTTGCTTATTTGTGAAGATCAAAATTGCTTGTTTTTTGAAATAAAACTGAAATTTTGTTAAGAGGCAGTCAGTGCTCCAGCAGCATCTGCAGTCTGATAACCTTTTATTCTGTTTAGATGCTTTAAGTTTAAACCAGTTTGTAGTTTGAACTGGTCAGGTTTTGTGTGCTGATGTTGTTGGGAAGATCAGGGCCTGATTTTGGGCATTGCTGGGAGCTGGAGAAAGTGCAGAGTTTTGCCACTGCATTTGCTGTTTTAGTCCATAGACCTGGCACAGTTTTGTCTCACAGTTTGCATGTTCATCTGGTTAGTAAAATAAAGGCAATAAAATGTTCTAACACTGGAAAAGGGAGTGGCTTTAGGTTCTTGGTGGAGGAGGTTTCAGCATCCAAATCTGAGCAGTCCACAGCCTCAACATTTACCCAGGACCAAGGTGTTACATCCTCTGAGTGTGGGAAGTTCACTGCGTTTCTGTCCTTGCTCAGAGCAAGTTTTTTAACCCTGAACTGGGAGCTCAGTTATTTGTGGTTTTTGCTGTTGTGAAGTTTCCTGGATTTGCTCAGTGCTGATGAGCACAAGCAGCCCCAGTGAGCAGAGAAATCACGAGGCAGTGTGGAAATGACTGAGCCATAATAGGAGTCAATACAATTCAAGCACTTAAGGTTGGGGACTTTTTTTTCTGAGTTTGACATAGTAACAGATCCCTACAGAATTTATTCTTCCAAGCAGTCAAAACACACTGTATTTGCTCCATTTCCTATTGAAATCTAACAAAGAAGCCAAAAATCAGATTTCCATTTCCTGGTAATAAAGCTATTCCTTCGAGATTAGAGCTGGGAATGGGTTTTTTATATATGTATGGCAGTTTCTGCTTAATAATTGAGTGTTCTTTGGTGTCTCGTGTGCTGATGTGTGAGAGTATGTGAGGCAGAACTCCTCTTCCCTGTGTGTTTAATATCAGACCACTGTAATTGGCTTAAAGTTGGAGCCCCAGCCCAGGCTTGTAGTTAAAACTGGTATTAAAGAGTTAAGAGCAGCCCAAGGTTATCAGATCGTTGGGAAAGCAATTGCCCTTTCCCAGTGCAAGAAAGTAATTATGACTAGTGTATGAAAATGGGGTGCAGTCTGTTTGAACATTCTGGCTGCCTGTCTTTACCAGGAATTGCCTCGTCCCCTTTTGTGTTGATCTCACCATTTGCATATTCAGAGCATGCTCGGTGTTTGCCACTTGCAGCTGGAAATGCTAAGCAGCATTTAAAACCCAAATTGTGCCATCTGTTTGTGTGGGGTTCTGGTGAGGTTTTTCACATCTTGTCAGTGTTTCACCTTGGGTGTGCTCTCCTCAGGCTGGAGCACATCACCGAGGGGATGATGCTGTGTTTTGGGTCAAAATGAAGGAATTCTGTCAGGAAGGGATGGAGGAGCTGCAGCTGAGCAGGGCTGCTTCATCTCTGAAGTGGTGGGGTGTTCCTGTGCTGCCCTGGCATCCCAGTTGTGATGCTCTGTTCTCAACTCAAGCAGAATGTGATCAAATGCTCCCGAGAAGTTTTTAACACTAAAAAAACCAGAGTTTTAGTCTTTGTGCAAGAATGAGAGCTGTGATTTGAATTACTGCAATTTGTTACTACAGTAATGTGAAAAATAAGTATAGCTGTGATTTTTAACTGGGATTTGGCATCATGGCCTGGTCACAGGCAGCACGGGGTGAGAGTGAGGTGGGGACCTCGTGTGTCGTGTCAGGTTTGGTCCCTGGGAGCCAGAGACTGCAGGCTGCTCTGGGAGGATGCACAACCTCCTTGGAACTGGTCAAAGCAGCTCTCGGGGGTTTTTAGAGCAAGGAGTCAGTAATAGAAATGGGAGCACAGCTAAACATGTGCACGCTGAACTTTAGGGTTTGGCTTTTTTTAACAAACTCTGCTGTATAAAGTTCTGTTCTGGCACAAAACTTGATTGAATCCATGCTTTTGGCTGGCTTCTTCTCTTCGGAGGACTTGCTGTGGCATCTGAGATGCCAAAGGTAAATGTAACTCTTGTTCTGTTCACTCGGGGGGGAGTTCACAGTGGTTTGGGATTTCAGGAGCCTGACAGAGTTCCTGACAGGGAAATCTTTGCTCAGTGTGAGTACAGGGAGTTTTTGGGGATGAATTATAAGCACTGTGTGTCAGGTTAATAAAATTCTGAGGGTTTTTTCCTCTCTGTGGAACCCACTCTGGGATGTGCAGCGTGGAGTTGCCGTGGCTCTCACGGGAGAGCCCTTCCATGGAAGTTTAAAGTGTTCTAAATGTTCTTCTTGGGCAGATAAAAAAGTGCTTTAGTCCAAGAGATGATGAATGATAAAAACTTCCTCGTGGTGATCTTTGGGAGAGGGTTGAAACTTTTCCTGCCTCTTCAGCCTAAATGGTGCTCATGACAACTTCAATTTATTTTTGTTTTGAAGCATATTGTGTGAAGAAGGTAGTGGTTATGTTAGGTTGTTTTTTTTTTTTTTTTTGGTCTAGATTTATATTGGGATTTTTTTTCTTAGAACTCTTGCTGTGGTTTTTGCTCTGTTTGGGGTTTTTGCTTTGCTTTGATGTGTTGTTTTCTGGAGGTTTTGGTTTGGTGGGGGTTTTTTGTCCCCTCTCCAAAAAGGGCTGTGCATTTGTGAGAGGTTTTTTTTTAAACTCTGAGCAGCATGTGTGGAGTTATCCCTGTCTGGGAAGCAATGGACAAAGAAATAATACACACAACACCTGTGGGAAATAATGAAGTTTCTCACTTGGCTGTTGGGCTGTGAGCTTGAGAAATACCTTTCTAAGAGTTTCTTTTTTCTTGGTCTTATCAATACCATTAGATACTAAGATGCTCTACATAGCTTTTTATTTCATATTTTGAATAAAAAAATAGTACATAACTTTGAAAACAGTTTTGAAATGTCACTTCTAGCAAAGTTCATTCTGATTCAAAGGCCAGATCAGCATATGTGAGAAGCAGTCAGCAAGTAATAAATCTCAGCATAGCTGTGTGTGTTATCTCAGGGGAGAGGCTGGAGGACTGGAGGAGAAAACAGCCTAATCCCTCAAGTGCTGGGTAGATTTAATTAGGTCCCAGTTGCTTGGGCAACTGGCACCTAGTGAATTTTCTTGTGTAGTATTTTGAAAGTAGCTCTTAAGTCAGCTCCTGATTAGGTTAGTGTTTCAGGAAAACATGGGCTGACAGGACATCCTTCTCACTGCTGCTCACGTGCAATAAATGATGGAAACTTCACAGTCAAAAGTCTTCAAAGCTGAGCTTTCACAAGGAAAACTTCAGTGCATCAGATGCCTAATAAATCATGTAATTTGTTCTGCTGTCTTTGGTTGCTGAGGGATCACAGGTTTTCATTGGAAAGAACAAGGAGACAGGGTAACCCCAGTTTGTTGTTGCGGAAATAAAGAAGGTCTTAAAAGGCTTTCCTTGGTCAGAGTGGATCAAACACTGCTCTGAAGGGTTTATGGTGCTCTGCCTGGTCTGGTGTCTCGTCCACTATAGACTGCAAGTTGCTTTATTAAATATTTAATGTTGTTTCAGAGCTGTTATTGGTGTCCAGCCTTAAAGCTTCACCTTGAAAATAGAGTGAGGAGTTTCATCCTGCTTCATTTCAGGAAAACAACCTCCATTTGGAAGGTGTTTTCAGTACTGTACATGGCTTGTGTGAGCTTCGTTTGCACCTCATGGAGTATTAGCATGTCTTTATGAAAGCTGGGGAAGGTTTTCCCTTTTTTTTTTTTTCTCCCCAATTTTATTTTGTGCATACAAGGCCACAAACCCAAACTGCTGCCACAGCACCTCTGCCACAGCACCTCTGCCACGTCCTGCTTTCTGCTGGTGGCGAGCGCTGAGCCGTGGTGGTACCACAGTGTGAACGAGGCCACCACATTTCATGTGTAGCTTAGTGGTTATTTGCATTGGTTATTCTCTGCTTAATGGCTTAAGGTCTTACTCTGCAGCCTTGTTCTCAGCAGCTTACAAGATCAGACCTAAATACAGGGATCCAGCTCATGCTGCCACAGCAGATCCTGCCTGAGTCACACACGAGTTCAGAGCCTCTGCTGAGAGCCCTGCGAGTAGAAATTATATTAATGTCTGAAGCGTGACCAAAGCCAGAAGTTATTTCATGCAGTGTTAAAGTATTTCCTCTTGGTGTCGATTAGAAGCAGATTAATCACTTGGAGCATTTCTTAATTTTTTTTTTTTCCTCCTCTTATGGAAAACATGACCAGTGGTGAAGTCCCTCGTTGAACTGGGCTCATTAGCAGTGGGCAGCTGGGCACTGATGGGGTCATTCCTGATGCAGAGAGGTTGCTGTTTGAACATAATATATGGTAGGGTTGGAGCACCCCATGTGTGAGAGCTGAGAGCTGGTCCTTTTTTAATAAAATAGTGCTTGAAATCTACTCAGGAACTCAGCTGGTATGTTGCCCAGGAGCAGCAGCATGGCTGAGAAGAAGGTGACTTTTTCAGTTGTCTTTGAAGCAAAGTTCTTTTTTTTTTAAAGGCACCTCTTTGACTGCCAGGAAAGTGAACCAGACTTAAGGGAAAAAACCTGTGGAAGTTTGTGCAGTGAGAAATCATTGGATGGCCTTGAGCCACTGAGAAATGTGGATTTTGGGAACGGGGCAATGTGGGGGCTCTTTGGGAAGTTCCCCTCGGGCAGTGGGATGTGTGAGAGATGCCGAGATGCAGTTCTGGGGTGAAAATATGTTGGAAGTCAAAGGCTGACATTGACAGCTTTGGTTTCTCTCACTTAAGGTCATGCAAGAGCTCATATGATCCCTTGAAACACAGACCCTCTTTGCAAATACCTTTTAACACGTGTTTGGAGCTCTTCAGCAGGAGCCCAGAGGGATAACAAGCCGCCCTGTGGGACTGCTGCAGACAAACTTATTTTTAAGCAGTACATCTCACAACTCCGTGCTCGTTCCTTCTCGCTCAGGATTGTGTCTGTTTGCTTTTGGAATCATTTCCCTGCTGCCTCGTGGCAGAACCTGCTGGTGCAGCCCGGAGATTAAAGATCAAAGGTCAGGCTTGCACCGGTGAGCTTTTACTGCTTTAAATACCGAGTATTTATTAGTGTTTTCTGCGAGTGCAATAAAGGAAGTGAGGTGTAATTGAATCCATCTCAGTTGTTGAGCATTGTGAGCTGATGAGGAGCGCGCTGCAGCCAGGCTCTAATGTGAGACAGGGCTCAGGCCTGCATTTCACACATGAATAAATACACTTAATCTCCTGATTACAGCACTGCTGCTGCTGCTGTGGCCAGCAGCTCCCAGGGAAGGAAACTCTGACGTCTGCTCTGTCATTAACTGAAATAAGCTGCTCCTTGGAGAAAATGAGACCAATGTCTGAAATTAAAGGCAGTTTCTCCAGACAGAAATATCACCTGTCTTCATGCTTATGCATAAAGTGTTTTAAAACAGTGGACAAGAAGAAATGTCCTTTTAAATTGCTCATCCTGATAACCTTGTACCATCCTCCACCCTTTCACTGAAAGAGCAGGATTGCTTTGTTTCCACTGTTAGGGAATTTTATGGAGCACTTAAGTGGCACAGCTTTAGTTAGTCTTACAGATAGTCTCTGAATCTCAGGATGCTGCTTTCTTTAGAGAGAAATTGCTTTAATTATAGGCACATTTTCCTGGGAATGTCTGGTCAGTCAGCTCATGGTGGGAGCCCACCCTGCTGTTACTCTTCCCTTTTGAGAAGCTCAGATGCACAACTGTGTCTGGAGTTAAATAAAACAGCTCATGTGGCTCAAGACCAGGGGTTTTGCCTTTCCTGCTCAAAGGGGTTTTCCAAAAATAACCTGATCTAGTTCTCTTTTGGGTGATTTAAATAACTATAGTTTGAAGCTTTCTGGAGGATGAAAGGATTGCAAGGGGACAGCTGAGTGTTCAGCCGTTTAAAAATGAAACATCCAGTGGAGAAAGCACAGCTAAATACATGCAGGGAGGGACAGTTTGGTAGGTATTTGTAGACTTGTTCCAGAGATGGAGGCACCAAAATAAAATTTAGAATGGAACCTGGAATTAGTTGAGAGTTGGAGATGAGTTACACTTGCAGTTGCCTGCAAAGCAGCAATGGGCCTGCTCTATAAACACTCACAAATGAACGTGTTCAGTACTGTGCAGAATTCATTTTTGTCTTAAAATAAGTGACCTAGAGACAGGCACAGGGATGTGATGTGCTGGTGACTTTGGTAGTCAGGCATCCCATAGAACCAGGGCTGTTGTAAGAGGGATATGTGGTTCTGTTCCATGCGAGGATTCTTTCCTGTTACCATTGGCTTGGCTGTTACTGTGTGCCAGGAATTTCTCTTTATGCTTGGATTTGTTTGTTGGTATTTCCCTGGTCTGAATTTACAGCACTTTGGAACTGTTTTATTTCACCTATTTTCGTAAAAATGCTACAGACTTCTCTTTTTTTGCCAAAGACTTGCCTGTCAAGAAATCCATATGCATGCTTTCAGGGTTTACCCTTTTTGCTTCCCAAAGTCTGTTGAGAATAAACTGCTGTGTGTAACAACAAGTTTTTGTTCAACTTTTTTTTTTCCTGTTTTAAATGCTGTTAAGCTGCCTCATAATGCAGATGTTTCCGTGGCTCCAAATGACTTCAGGTTCCCCAGATAATTGTTCTTGTTTTAACAGCAGCTTCTGCAGGTCCTGTGGGCCTGTTCTCCCCTAGCAGGGGAGTTATCCTGCCTTATAGGAGGGAGTTATCCTACATTATATGGTCATCTTTTTAAAGTTCTGTTTTTTAATGGTGTGATGGGGTGGCTGCTTTACATTACTCAGCCCTGTATTGTGGTAATCATTTACATTAAGCCTGAACGCCTTCAGAGAAGGGAAAATACATGGCTTCATATTTATTGTCTGTTTGCTCCCATGTGTTATGACTACAGAGGCCATTAAAGCAGCTTTTGAAATGACAGGAGGAGCTCTGAGCATCCCCTTAGTGGCACGGATCTGAGCTGGGCTGGCATCTGAAGGGTTGTGCTCCAGCTGCTCTCTGCTTTTCAGGTCACCACCAAACCACCCAGCCCTGCAGCTCCTTGGGGAGTGTGGTGGGAGGTGAAAGGGGATTTGGGCGAGGCTGGGTGAGGTGTTGTGTGTGTCACAGCGGGGTGAATGGGGGCTGAGCAGTTCTGGTGGTGAGCAGAGCAGCAGCCCTGGGTCACTGCAGGTGTGCAGGCAGCCCCTGCTGTCTCCTGCCTTCCTCACCAAACTGTAATAACACAGAAGGTGTAGCTAATTTATCTGCTCATTTTGGCGGTGCAGAAACTTTCTGAGACTGTATTGATTTTATGTTGCTGCTCTTGAACTGGTGTGGGGAGAAAATGTGGCTTATTTGGAATGACATGACTTTTGTGGGAGCCTGTGTGTAAAACTGTCTGAAAGCAGGTTCTCCCTGTGAATGTGGTGCATAAATTGCCCATTGGAGGAGGTGGGAGCTGGCATGTTCACTCCAAATCTTATCCCCAGTCCTCCAGTCTGCTCTGGGGTCAAAGCTGACTCTTGGAGAATTTTGCTCTTAGTCCTTACTGAACTTCTGACCTCTCACAAATAGAAAGTTGCTCTACTTGTCCTCCCTGTGCCCATTAGAATAACACAAAGGGAAATGTTACTCTGCTGCCTTGGGTCCTTACCACTCCAATCCTTAAAAATCCTCATGATTGCCTGGTATTTCCCTGGCAATTTCCTCTTGAAAATGTGACTCGAAGATGCATAAACGAAGTTGATTAACGCAGGGATGTTTTTGCCTCGTGAAATCTTGCTCTGCCACTCTCACCCCCTTCCTTTGAGTTGTGTAGCACCCAGGTTGTGTTGAAGAGAGGGATTTAGGATCTTACCTGAGCTGTGAGCCTGCCTGGCTCGTGTGTCACGCAGCCCCTGGGCCCAGGTTTGGGAGCAGTGCCACAACATCCAGGCTGCTGGGTGGGATGTGCAGGGGCACTGCCCGGCCGGGAGCTGCAGTCTGGCTCAGAAATGTGAGATCTGCTGTTTGCTCTGCTCAGGTCAACTTGGGTAAATAGCAGGGGGGAAGGAAAGGTCACTCTCTGTCATGGGAAACACCTTGAATTGTCTGCCTGCACTGGTGACCTCCCGGCTCAGAGGGGCTGATGGAGCCAGAGCCTGTCTGGGGCTTCCTCTTCCCCCTGCCCTGCACCCACTGGGGTGATTGGCACAGAGCAGTTCAAAGGGAACAAACACACTTTAATTTCATGTACTTAAAGGGCTTACAAGGGCTGTGGGCTGTAAAAATGTAACTCACAGTGACCATTGCTGGCCACTGTGTTCCAGGGCTGTGTTTGTGTTGTAAACTCCAAACGCCAGGGAAGGAGATAAGGAAGACAACTGATAAGAGGCACATAAATCACTGGAGAGGCTCCTAAGAGCTTTTTAAGACTTCCAGCAAATCTTCTTCCAGGAGGGTCCCAGATTTGTCCCCCGAGCATTCAAGAATAAGCAGTGGGAACCCTTCAGCACCCACTGGGCACCAGCAGGATTGGCACAGAACGGAGGAGGAAAATGAGCATTTTTGCTGACTGGGGCATTAGTGCTGTGAGGAAAAAGTTGTGTGTGTGTCTGTGTAGTACTGGCAGGGAGAGATCTGTGTTTTGGCCCTGTGTGTGGTGGTTGGTTGGACAATTCTGTAGGTAAACCCAGCAGGATCTGGATTTTCAGAGTTGAGTCGAGTGTCTTTAGTAAAACCTCACCCCAGCAGTGAAATATGTCCAAGAGTAATGCGGTAAAACACTTACTGTATCCTTTTTCCCCCCTTTCTTATTTCTCCCCTCCTCTGCTGGTCCCTCACTGAATTTGCCCTCAGTCTGCAGCTGCTGGGTGTGTGTTGTCAGGAGCAGTTTGAGATGATGAACGGACCCTGGGAGTGGGGAATATTCTGAGGGATATCCTGCGTGAGCTCTTGAAACACGTGGTCCCTCCGAATATCTGCAGCTCATATTTTCCCTGGCAAGCAGGCTGATAGGGAAAGAATGTGGGAGAAAGTTGATAACAGATGTTCCCAGTCTTTTCTGAAAGCTGGAGGTTAAAGGTGTGCAGCTCCCCTGCAGTTAATGAGCTTTATCACAGACCTGGGATGGTGGGGAGTGTGGAGACTCCCCCTGCTCGGAGCAGGCGTGTGAGGGTTGGAGCCACAGCTCCTGGATTCCTGGAGTTCAGCTCTCCACTCTCTCTGTGGCAGCTGAGATTTCCTTTCCTTCATGTTTGACTTACTGGTGTTATTTTTCACAAATGAAGCTTTTCTTAAAGCCTTATAAATATACAGGGAAACTTTTATGGGCTGTTTTCTCTTTTCCTTTTTTTTTTTTTTTTTTTTTCAGTTTTAATCCCTTGCACTAAAACTGAGTTAAAATTTTTCCTTGACATCAAAATCAGAAAAGCTCCGTGTCGGGAACTCTAGCAGTGGCAGCACATAGTTCCTTTAATCTGGCATTTGCTGAAAACAGTGCCTTTTTATCTGGCAATATGAGACTAAAAGCTTACAGAAGAATGGTCCTGTTGTGTTTATTAAGACTGGTAACACATGACCAAACAAATCTTGTTAAAAGATTTATCTGTCCAGCTTAAATAAGAGAAAGGAGCTCTTCTCCATATTTTTAGTTGCCCTGCATTCTTAGATGCCTTCCTGTTAGAGTCTCGTAGCATTTCTGGTGGACTTGCTTTCACATTATCTTTAAAACCTGACTCTTTAATTCTGGTTAAGAGGTTTAAGTACTTAATGTGCAGAGAGGTGCTGTATGTGCCTTTTGCTCTGACAGGGGTTTCCAGGTGTACAGCTGAAATAACTGTGTGGAACAGGTAACTTGTGGGAGTAGCAATATCTTCTTCTCCAGGCTGGGATTGGAGTGTGAGGAGGGTTTTGTGGCTGTAAAAAAGGTTGAAACTTTAATTTGAGGTAGATTTAAAATGCTGGGGGAAAAAAAAAAAGCCCTAAACCAGGAACCAGGTCAGTATGAGGTAACAATCAGTTGAAAATAATGATGATGAACTCCTGCACTTCAGATTATTAGATGAAATTAAAGGTTAAATTGTGCCTGCTGGATTTCTCCAAAATCCTGGTGGGAGATTCTCATTTCCTCTGTTTCTTCATCACTGGAGACTTGAGCATTTTAACAGGAACATGATGAGAAGTTGTCAGTGTCTGTGTTTTCTCTATAAAGCAGAGAGTAGGAGACTTCAGTGAGTAACTCTGCAAACACATTTTTGGCTCATGTTTGATCTCTAAACAATTTAAGATAAAAAGACTTTGCAAGTCTGATAGCAGAGTGGGTGGAGATAAGGAAAGTTATCCCAGAGTGGACATAATAAACTTACTTGGAGAAATGGCCATATCCTGAGGCTCTAGTTAAAAAATAACAACAGAAAGGTCTTAGAGTGTGATTGCAGCGAAGTTACCATTTTTCCTCGGGTTTTTCAACTTGCATTGAGCAAATAATGGACGGGGGCTGTTCTGCCACTCCTTTGTGTGCCACACTCAGCTATTGTAAAGTGATTGTTCCCCTTTCAGCTTAAATGACTTCTTCCCGAGATGAATTCCCTTGGAAGGTGCAGAAAACCAGGGGCACTCAATGCCCTTCAACCTGTGGTGCTGTAACCTGAATGCCTTTTGCTGTAGCAGAATGACAGAAGCAGCTGCTTTGGTGGGGTTTGGTACAGAGAGAATGAGCAACTGCAAAATTCCTGGAACCCCAAGGCACAGAGCTTGCCAGAACCCACTCCAGATTCTCAGTGCATTTGCCTCTGCTGCCCTGATCCCCAGCTGAACATCTGTGTGGCTGCTGCACACGTGATGTGCTAGCCCAGTTCACTTCAGGGAGCAGAGGAAAAGGCTCACAGTGCTCCTGTAGCTGCTGGGATGGTGGATTTTTGTGTTCCACGTTCATTCAGAATTACACAGAGAGTGCTGAGCCCACTCAGCAGCTGTAACTGGTGAGTGGTGTTAAGTCAGCAGATGAGTTTTCACATTTTGGTAAGGAGTGATCAGGCAACACGTTGAGTTTGTAGCATCTTCCTGCTCCAGGATGGTTGGTGGGTGAAGAAAGAATGTGAGGTGTGGGGTGGTTGGCACCTTGTTAGCTTTTCACCCTGAGGCTTCAAGGAAAAGCCCTGTAGCTGGCCAGGTTCCAGACCTGCTCTCTCTGTCATTTACTACCCATCCCCAATAATGAAATATTGTGGTGACTGATGGGGATTTTTTTTTAATTGGAAACGATTTAAAGAAAAAAAAAAAGGACATTTTTCACTTGCCAGTCAAAGGAAGGTGCTTGTGCTGCAGTTGGCTGTGCCAGAAGAGGGGTGTGATCCTTTCACTGATCTTTGTGTGAGCAGCAATAGAAAAAAAACCCCCAGCTTTGCTGCTGGGGAATTCCCTCATCTCTGGAAATTTAAGACCTTTCTTATTGAATCCCTGCAGCCCTGTTGCTATCACCATTCCCTGCAACTTCCCTGGCAGCTGACAGGTTCATTGTGGTGCTCTCCACTGGAGTCCCATCGGGTCCCCCTGTGAGTTATCAGAGTGATGGCAGCTGCTCTGAGGGGCAAAGAAAACAGCATCATTTCCTACCTGGCTGATGGGTTCATTCAGGAAATGCCTCAGAGAGCCCAGGCACAGCCTCGATCGCAGCAGCAAAAGCAATTTGTCTCTTTTGCTGTTTGCGCTGCTGCGAGGAGCAGTCGACAGGGACAGGAATATTGAGGTTTGAGATTGGTGCAGGACTGAAGGAATTTCCAATGCACGGGATCAGTGACTCCTCAGCTGACTTCTCAAAAATCAAACCAGCCTTTTTCCTTCTCTGATGTGGTTTCAAAAGCTTAATGCACGAACAATCAATGTTCTCAGGTCCCTGCCTCTCAGACTGTACATTCTACACCGTGCGCTAATTTCAAGTTGCACCACGTAGTAGCTTCCTGGAAACTTAGGGACTAGATGTGGGCAAATTCAGCATTATTGGTGAATTAGAGAAAAAAAAAAGATAATTTACCTTTGTGAGCTGACTGCCTCATTTTTGAAATATCCTTCTTTCATGAAAGGTCCCATTTTTCTATTCGGAAAGGCAGATTTCGTTAGCGCAGCTGTAACTAGTGTGGTTTGGTTTGGTTTCAATTAATTAATTCCTATAATCTGTGGATTACAGGTTAGCTCTATTTTTGGAAAAGCAGGGTAGGGGCAGGACTTGCTGACAGATTGCCCTGGAAGTGGCAGATGGCATCGCTTACCCTGTACCAGCTTTGTAGGGCATCGGCTGTGAGTGGTGGTGAGATGTAAAACAATACAGCCATTTGCTGAACTCGGTCATTTGCTTCCAGATAAAAGCTGGAGGCTGTTCCCCCTTTGCACTCATCCCTTCCTGAATGTTTTATGGGCTTTGTTTTTTATATTTGTGTGCTCCCCATTAGCTCCAGGTATGAACTGATAGCTGCTCTCCGTGGGCACTCCCCTTCCGAGAGGTCATTACGTGTCTGCAGTGAACAGAAGAATTCTTTTTAAGGAGTTGAGGGATCTTGTTTGAGGATGGAGGTGGCTTCAAGCGTTTGCAGACACTGAAGTTACCATTTCTATGAAGTCTCCAGTAGGCTGCTTTGTATTTTGCTGTTTGTGCTTTCCACTCTGAATTGCTTTAGGATGTGGGGTTTTATTTGGTTTTAATTTTTGTCTTCAGGCATTGAAAGAATTTTGAATACTAACATGGGTTTTTTCCCCTCTTTCTCTCCCCTCACCTCTTCAAGAACCTTTTTAAAACGCTGGGGTTGTTGGAGTGGTTGAATTTTTCCTGGCTTTGAGTGAGAAATTCAGAAGACTGAAGCCCAGGCTCACTGTCTACCTTTCACGGAGGCCCAGCCGTGAGAGGACAGAAGAAGGCACGTGGCGAATCATGACAGCAGACAAGGAGAAAGACAAAGACAAAGAGAAGGACAGGGACAGGGACCGGGACAAGGAGCGGGACAAGAGGGACAAGGCGAGGGAGAGCGAGAACTCGCGGCCCCGGCGCAGCTGCACCTTGGAGGGAGGTGCCAAGAACTACGCCGAGAGCGACCACAGCGAGGACGAGGACAACGACAACAACAGTGCCACCACCGAGGAGTCCACCAAGAAGAGCAAAAAGAAACCCCCCAAGAAGAAGTCCCGCTACGAGAGAACCGACAACGGCGAGATAACGTCCTTCATCACCGAGGATGATGTCGTGTACAGGCCCGGAGGTAAGGAAAGCCTCACTCTGTGTTTCCTCTGACAGCCCTCGTGCCCCAGAGCTGCCAGGCAGGGGCTGTGTGCTCCCTGGTGATTGGGATTATCCCTGTCCTGGGCCAGGCTGCAGCCTTTCCCTTGCAGACGGATGTGGGTGTGCACGGAAGGCTTCTGGCTGTATCTTGTGGTATCGGATTTGCAGGAGTGAACTTAGCTCCCCTTTGGAAAAGAGCCACCCTTTAATTATCTCTGTTATCATATGGGATCTCTGTCCCTGGGAGTTTGGAAACTAAATTGGATAATGCAGTAAATGCTTCACTCCCACTTTGGAAGCAGACCCGCTCTGAGCTGGAGGTCTGACTCGGGGGATGTGCAGAGAACTTCCAACCTTCCTGGCAAGCTTTTCTGGGAGTCTGGGATTGCTTTGTAGGGCTCTGCTCCTGTGCTTTGTGAAGTATAAAGCAGGTGACTGAGGATCCCACAGCTGCTATTCCACTGTGCCCAGCTGTTGGGCAGAGCAGTGTTGGCCTCAGGGCTGTTTGGGGACAGCACCAGGAGCCTGCAGCGTGCTCTGGGTGTCTTGGATGTGCCTCTTAATTACTGCCAAGTTCATGTGAAGTTTTTAGGGTCTCCTGTAAGGTTTCAGGGTCTAACTCGTGGCTGCTGCCAGGGAATGTTTTCCTCTAACTGTACTTGAAATGAGATTACTCAGCTCCCATTTTTGAGTGCAAACTTCCCTGTCCATCTGCACAGCACTGTAAGCGTGCTGCTTGCAGTTTGTTCCCCACAGCTGTGCTTGTGTTTGGCTGCACTGTTGGCAGCACTGCCTTTAGGGCCCTGGTGGCTTTGTGTTCCTGTAGTACAGAGCTGGAGGGACCCTGCTGGGGCCAAGCAGAGACGGATTCAAACTGCAAACAGGGGAACCACTGAGGTCAGATCCCATCTGATTTGCCATGAGCTGCTGCACAGCTCAGCTACAGGAATCTCCTGAGGTCAGATGTAAATGTTGTAAGTGCTGCATCCAGTTTTAGTGCTCCAAAGTGCTTGTGGTGTGTGTGGGGGCACGACCAGCTGCACATCCAGCATTCCATCCTCCTCCTCCTCCTCCTCCTTCCATGGGAGAGTTGAGCAGTCTGTTTTTCACTTAGCTCTACCAAGATTAGTCAGAATCTCTTCTCTCTTGAAGTGCTTCAGCTTCAGTTTCGACTCATTTCATCAATCATTGCAAAGGAGCTGTTTTTGCTGTGGTGTCAAGGCTCGTGGCTGAGTAATATTTGTTTTTGAGCAGTGGCAACTGGGAGCCTGCGGAAGCGTCAGCTTTGGTGGCAATCTTATTTTCAGTGTCAGAGGATGAAAAATAATTCAGAATCTGTTGAGAACAGCTGTTGTGTGGGCCCATGAGTACAATGTGATACACTGGCTTTATTGCAAAAAGAGTTTGCTTAAAATGAAGATGGGAAATCAGTTTGTGGTCTCAATTTTATCCTGCAGTGGGATGGAGCAGGGGCTGATCTGGAAGATGTTGTCCAGTGAAAGAGCAAGGAAAGCCACAGTACTCGTGGTAATTGAGGTATTTTTATAACTGTTGTGTAACTTAAAGCCCTGCTTATTAAATTTTACATTTTGTTAATAGTAATCAGCATAAGAGACGTGCCTGGCATTGAAACTTTTCTGTTCTGTTGGCTCTTTGTGCTCTTGCAAAACTTGTCATGGAAACTGCTGAGAGTGATGAGAACAAACATTAGCTCAGCTCAGGAGGGACCTGAGCACGGCTGAAACCTTAACTGAATATTCCCATTTTTAAATTTGATTTTAAAGGTAATTTCTTATCAGGAGTGAGATCTTGAACACACATTCCTGTGCTGGAGGTGTTCTAAACCAGTGTTAGCATCCATTACAGAGGGAGCTCTTACAGCTCCTCACATGCAGGGAGATGTATTTGTAACTAAGGGTGCAAATTACATAAATTTTAAGAGGGATTAGAGAGTTTAAATTAATGAGACACAGCAAGGATTAGAAAGATGAAAATTAAAGGTGTGTGCAGAAGGGATAGCTGACTTCATCTTACATCTCCCAGGCTTTAAGGAAAGGAAATCCTTTCCAGTCATTTGATTCTTTCTCTTAAATGCTCTCATCTGATATGGATGAAAGTTCAAGGTCTGCATTTCCTTCCTGCGAAGTCCTTGGTTAAAATCTCATTCTGTGTTTACCCCATTGCTGCAGAGTACTTAATCCAGCACTTAATTCTGCTTTTTTTCCTGTGCTGAGCTCAGCAGCTGTATTGCAGTAATAGCAAATAAACTATAAATAAACAGATAATCAAGATCATTGAAATTTTTTCAAGTGAAAGGTTGCACTGTATTGTTACCATGTAAATACTGCTCTTATTAATTTGCATAGATCTAGTGAATGTGTGCACAGCTTTAAATAATGTATTAAAAAGAATTGAGTGGGGCTTAGACAAGCACTGTGCAATTAATCTTCTCTACTTTGCTGGAAATCACACAGGCCTATCCTAAAAGCTTGTTGGCCCAGTTCCCCATCTGTCCTTGCAGTTCCCACAGCCTCCCTCCCATTTCCTTCCAAACCTAATCTGTGGGGTTTTCCTTCTTTTTTTTCCCTCACAGTTCCCACCTTGCTGTTCAGCAACAGTAATTTTTGTTGCACAGTGTACGTTCAAATTTGCTTTAGGTTTCCTTAGCACAGGGTGATGACAATAGAATAGTGTTGTGTTAAGAATGAGTTATTTTTTTTCCTCCTCTTGGATGTCAGTTAGATTATTTAATGCTGATTTTCCTTCCATTTCCCTCAGACTGATTCCCTTCTATGCCACTGGCTCTTGCCAAACCCCACCTCAGGAAGGGCTGTTGCTGTATCAAAGCCACAGAACCTGGTGCTGAGGATATTGGTGCTGCTGTGGTGGCACCTTGAGGGCTGGAAAACCTTTGCTGGGTGAAAGCCTGAGCTGGTTTGGAGCCTGGGGATAGCAGGTGACTGTCACCTGGAGATGGGGACAACATTGTTTGCTTTGCCTACGTAGAAACATTTAAAAGGATCTGCAGGAATTAAAAGGGTTTATGAGGATCTGTTTCTGCAGTGACATCAGTAGCTATATAAACAGCACATCAGCAGGAGGTAACACAAGGTGAAATGCTGAAATGCACTGCTCTGCCTGCCTGGGGATCCACAGCAAAACCCCAGGGAGCAGCTTCCAGGAGAGCTCCTGTGTGCCCTGGCTTCAGGGTGCTGCATCTGGAGTGTGCAGGGTGTCACAGGATGGAGCACAGAGAGACCTCCCAGTTCTCAGTGCATGTGTTCTGGCTCACAGGATGTGGCTCCTTCTCAAAGGAGCACCTGATCAGCTGGGGAGCAGCTCCTGGTGTGCAGGGACTGGGATGTGGGACCTGCAGGGGCTGGGTCACTGCTCTGTCAGAGTGGGGAAACAGCAGGTGATGCTGAGTCATGTTGGGTGTGAGTCTGAGGGTCTTAAAATCCACTGTCCAGCTGGTTTAGCAAGCAAGGAATTACAAATTCGAAGCTTTAGTTTTTGTAGGTGTAATTAATTGTTAATGTTCCCTCTATCGAAACTGCTGCTGCCTTGTTTTGTTGTGAGTGAGGGCATTGCTGAAATGGTTGTTTTCATCCAGAAACCTTCATGAACTTTATGAAAACAAGAACCAAACCTAAGTGCTTCCTCCCTGTTTATTGGTTGTCTTTGGATCTGGGTTGGACCTTGGTGAAACTGAAGTGCACAAACTGAAACTCCCGTGCTCTGACAGGGCTTGGCTTGTGTTTGACACTGCCCCATGTGTTTGTTGTTCTTCTGGATGCTTCTATTCGTTCTGACAGCTTTATCAGCTGAGAAAAGTGGCCATGCCAGAATTCAATACAGAAATACACATAATACAAACAGGAGTTTTTTCTGTAAGCTTTGAAGTTCTGGCGAGTGTATTTGGGCTGCTGAAGCTGGAAGGAGAGGAGTTGATTGTTTTCTGGGAAGTTTTAATTTTAATTCTTTGCTTGGGCAGAAGGAAGAAATGCAAGGAAATGATTCTTTCAGCTGTACATTGTAATTTCAGGAGGTCTTTGGCCAGACTGCTGTGTTCTGTGCATGTTGTGTGGGTTGACCGAGTTTGTGATGGAGTTGTGTGTTTTTGCATGTGTGGTCTTCCCTTCCCTCACAAGATCCACAGTTGATAGGAGCATGTGTTCTAGAATGGTGCAATCTGTCTTTTCCTCTTCTTTTGAAAGTCTGTTACCATTGTGATAGTGGATTGTTGAAATAATTCAGTGGCAGTCTTTCAGCTGCTGTAAATAGGAGTAACCTTAGGAGCCATGTTGCTTAATGTGGTTGTGAAAGTTCCCTTATTTTTCACACTTCCACCACTGTTTTCAACTTTTCTGCATATGTGAGTAGGGGTGAGGAAAACTTAGCAATCTTTTTTTAGAAAATATTATCTTCAAAACTTTTGTTTTAATGGAAACAAACGCATTCTTTGCCCATTGATCCTTTAGTAATTAAAAGAGGGAAGAAATGTAAGAGAGAAGGGCTGGATTAGTAGGTGAGTCTTAGAACACGTCAGGAGGGTTAACAAAATGCATGAAAACATCACAGGAGGGTTTTCTTTGAAGCTGATTGAAGTGTGCAGAGAACAGAGGGCAGGAACAGCCTGTTCCAGTCTGCAGCTGGAGCCTTTGCTGGGTCTGCTCTGTCCTGGGGACATCCCAGGGTCTGTAATTAGTGACTGAGACAGGGAGAGGGGTGGCCTTTAACGAGCAGGTGAACAAAACTGAGCGTGGAGAATAATTCAGGCTTCACCAGAGCCCAGATCAGCTCCTGATGCACAGAGGTAACTTTTGTCCCTGCTGTCAGTACAAACAGTGAGCAGGAGCCAGACTGGATAAAAAAAGACATTTACTGAGTTCACATTTCCTTTTAGCAGGGAAGGCACTGCTGAGTGCAGGGCAGCTGCTGGGGCCTGACAGATGGAGCTTTAAGTGCAGATCAGGGTTGAGCTGGCAAATGGATTCCCCTGGCTTTGTTTGGCTCTGTGGATAAATCACAGAGAGCAGCTCTGAGGGGCTGGGTGTGCCCAGGGCTGTGTGTCTGGCTCTGGGGACCTGGCTGCACCATTAGTTTTCCATGCTAACCTCATCATTAGGCTTTAAAATGAAGAAAAAAAGCGCCACATCGGTGCTGTAACCAAGTAAATACACTGCTGCTGTAAGCTCAGCTTCACCTGCTGCACTGATCTGTTCTCTGGGAAGGGCTTCTCAGAGCTCTTTACAAATGGAAGCAACAGGAAAACATTTTTCCTTTCAGAAAATACACGTTGCCTTTGAAACACGGATGTAATTTTCGGGTGGCTGTTTGCAGGCAGGCAGGTCTGAGGCTGGCAGGCAGCAGGGACACACACACAGCACCCTCAGGAGTGTCAGGGTTTGCATCTCCACTGCTGGAAACACAGCGTTCTGTGAAAATCCTCCTCACCCCAGTGACACATTTGATTTTCCTCTCCTGGATGTGTCTCTGTCTCTGTTCAGGGTGATAGAATGGGCTGCTCTCTGTCTGAGCAGGGAGATGCACGGAGATGGGAATGGCTGTGATGTTTTTCTATTCTGCACAGATAAAGCCCATCCATATCTCGATGAGGCACCGTGGTGTGCTGGGCTTTAATTCTCAGAAGGACAGCAAAGGGAGGGGAGTTAAGCAGCCACTTGGTGTTTGTGATGGGCTTGGGAGCAGCAGAGTTTTCCAAGCTGTCTGGAGGCTGTGTAAATCCAGGGAGGTCAGGTGTGGTGCATTTTTGGTGCTGTTTCTTTTGTGTCTCTCACCTTTAGCAGTGAGCATCCATGGAGAGCTTTTGGTGGCTACCTGGGGGTATCACTGAGGAGCACTGGGGGCAAATGGGGCACCTCCAGCAAAAGTTTTCTGTGGGGCCTTAAAAGGCCAGAAAAAAGATTGTTAGAAGTGGCATGTGTGCAGCAAAGCTTATCTGGTGTGAGAGGAGGAGTTCTAGACTAACTGGTTATTTCATTAATTCCTTTTATCAGCCTGGATTCTTATTCCCACCCCTCCTCCCCTTTTATGTGATTAATTGAAAAAACAATTCCAAGCCAGGAGGAGCCCTTGGTAGAGGCTGAGCATCCAGGGTGTCTTTGCTTGCAGCGTGGCATTTTCGGTGACACAACTTTCTGTGGAAATGTGTTTGCTTTGTATCAGATCTGTTAATGAAGGAAATGCTCCTTGCAAGGAGAGCTGTGCAGTGTTGTGGACATGCTTGAAAAGTGCAGGAAAATAATTGGTGTGGGAAATGATGTAGCTGGGGGCCTGAGCTGCAGAACAGTTGCTTTTATGAAATTGGGAACTGCAGAGTACAATTAGCTGTCATTAATTTTGTTGAATAGAAATATGTTCCATTTATTGTACAATCAGGAGCCAGGCTTGAATGAGTTTAAATAGATGAAATCTAAATTATACTGACAGTCCATTAAACAGCAGCAAAACCCCTTAAAGAAAATGGATTCACTATGATACCGGTTTATAATAAAATAATTTGCCAAATAAGAACTATAGTCCAGGCACTGGGAATACTCCTGTGAGCTTCAAATGAACACAGTAAATTGGTTGAACCATTTATTGCAGAGCAGGGCTCGAGCTCGTCGTTCCCTGACAAGGAGCCAGCAGTGTTGCTTGAAATCTGCTCAGCAGGAAGTGACACTAAAAGATCAGACTGGCAATTTGTTTGTTGTCAGCCATATGGGGGAAGAGAGGCAAGTGCACAGCTCCCTACCTGTCAGTGGGAATATTGCTGGAGTCCAAAGCACGTGTTTGGCATTCCCAGGGCCCTCCTCGCTGCGTTGCTGTGTTTGTCACTGAGCTCTGCTGCCAAATGTGTTGCTGCTGTTGGAGGTTTGTCTCCATTACTGACCTTTGTTTTCAAGGGTTTGGCAATTTTCCTGTGCTTGGAACGCGGGCGAGTTCGGATTTCAGCGTTCAGGGCTCTCTGAATGCTGCAAACATCGATTATTCCCGTCCTTTGAAAGGTTTTCTTCCTCATTAATGGTGTGTAGCTGCTGGTGCCCTGCTCCTGATCACGTTTAACTGCTGGGGGGTGCTGAGGGGTGCTGGCATTTAACTTGGAGCACCTGAGACACCGGGAGGCTCCCGGGCTTCCCGCTGGCTTTGGCTCAGGCACAGCAGTTTCTGCAGAAGGCTCCAGGATTGCCTGCTCAGGCTTCCTCAGGGGCTGGCACGGGGCACTGGGACCACTGAGCCTTTTAATTTGAGGCACCAGGATGGAGGAATGCAAATATTCCTTAATTCTGGAGCATAAATATCCTTCAGTTGCCGGTCCCACGGCTTGAATTCAGGGTTTGGACACACGTGCAAAGAGCAGGCTTGTGGCTGCTGAGCTCTGATGGGGAGGGATTGCAGATAATTCCTTGACAAAGGCTTTCAAGGAATATCTTCCCTGTGGAAGCGTGGCGCTGTGCAGAGAGCCTACGGCTTTGTTTCTTGGATGATGCAAGTGTTGACTCATTGGGTAAAACATAACAGGATTCTGATTGTGGAGAGGGTTCTACAGAAACTGCAGCATTTCAGCTGCTAAAGGTTCAGAAAATTGAGGTGGTTTGGGGTGTTTTTCCAAAAGATTTTTTTTTTTTTAATGTCCATGCATTGAAGCTCTAATTTTAAAAGCAGCTTTTAGTGTGGGAATATTAATGTAACCCTTCAGAAGTAGGGCACATCTGGTGAATATCACAAGCCCAAAGGCAGAATGACTCCGTGCCATGTGTCAGGGAAATGCTTCATCTCCAGTGGGACGCTTTACACGGCACAGGGAAGTGAGCAATGTGCTCATGGCTGGGGACAGGCAGGGAATCTGGTGTGCAGGGAGCTCAGCATCTCCTTACTCTGCTCTGCAAAGGGTATGGAAAGCCCCTTTGGTTTTATTTTTATTTTTTGTTTATTAATTTTCCTTTCTCTCAGAGCATTTGCTGGTTTGGCACTGCTCAACTCTGTGGCTGAACACATCAGATGCTGGACGTGGCCCAGGTGGTCCTTGGAAGCTCACCCAGGGATGTTACCTGTGGAGGAAGCCAGAGGGGGAGTTTGTAGCCTGCCCATTCCCTGGTGCTCGCTGGCTTCGTCCCCTCTCCCGTTTCCTGGTAAATGAGGAATGTGTGAGGATGGCTGTCCTTCAGTAAAACAAATTAAATTACACTTGACTGAAGTTGTGTAAGCCTATGCAGAAGCTCTGTGCAGCCAGAGAGAGCTGAAATTGTTCCAGAAGTGTGTGGTCAGTGGAAAAAAGGCTGCAGTGGCAAATTCCAGCGTGCTGAGGATGGGGAAGGGGCTGTTCTGCAGTTTTCAGTGGCATAAATCTTATCTAGGCAGGTTTGTTGCATATTAGAAAAATGATAATGGAGTTTTCCTTTTCTTGGGCTCCCATGGAAGCTGTTTGGATTTCAGGTAAATGGAAGGAACTGCTCTTTCTGATGAGTTTGGAGGGGCTGATGTGAGTGCACCCATAAATATTCTCCTTTTCTGGGGGCCATCTTCCCAGTTTCTATCACCCATAACATTGCAGTGCACCTGGATAAACTTTTTTCCTTATCTGTGTGGCCTCCCAGGCTTTGGGGACTCCTAACTGGATGTCATCATTGTTTTAGGGCTTGGCTGGCAGCCAGCAGTGCCTCCCTCCAATGCAGTCCAGGGCGAGTCAGCTCCCTTTGCTTTGTCCATGGGAGATGCCACATCCTCTCCTCTCCCTGTGTGTGCCAGCCATTTCACAGGGATGCTCAGCTGTTTGTTCTGCCTGCTGCCTGATAAAACTCTGGAAAATGAAGCTTGCACAGGAGAGATACTGAGAGGGGAGAAAAAAAAAAGGGATCTTGCAAGTTGTGGTGTTTTGTGTGTCTGGAATCTCGCAGCTTTTCACACAGGTCCCCTGGGGAATGTGAAAGGGTTCCTGCAGCTGAGTGCTGGAACAGGATGGAAATGGATGGTTCAGCTGGGACCCTGAGCAGCTGATGGGAGTGAGTGCAGGCCTGTCTGATGGGATGATGAGCCAGGGAAATCTGGGATAACCAGTGGTGCAGGAGTACTTGGCTGTGCTGAAATTGCTGGAGCTTCCAAAGGAACTGGATTGGATCAAATGTGTCTTACGAAACTCTGAGATTTTTGGTAGAAATACAAAAAGGTTCATGGAAAATCCCTCCTAGGACGGTGGTGTCCTTTGTCTCTGCTGTGTTTTGAACAGCAGTTCCTTATCTGTGTGTGAGAGGAGGGGACACAAGGACTGTCCTTTAAATATTTGCTTGGCTTTGGGGCTGGCATCTCCCTGTTTAGCAAGCTGTGTGAGTTTGCCGAGTTCCAAGGTCAGGATCATTAATCAGGCACTTCTCTCCCATCCATGCAGCGTTTTCATTCTGAGGGCACTGCTTTTGTTGTAGTTATTGCCAAGACTGTTTTGAATACAACAGACCTTACGTTACAGCAGCCTTGGAGAGCTCGCTTGTCAAAAGCAAACAGAAATAATTACTGTGTTTCTGTCTTGTCAAATGTAATTCGAGAAAGCCCAGGCCTTCCCTGAGGTAAATCTAATTTAAGTTTGTTGTGTTTCATCTGTGATTGGTTGCCTTGGTTTTCTTCACAATTAGAAGAGAAAATATGTTAGTGCTGGGTTCTTAATGGCAAGCTGACCACAAAAAATCTGATTACTTTCCTCTCCTATTTTGGTCTGGTTGGTAGGCTGTGACCTGGTCATTGTTATTAACTCAATCCAGGGTGGTCTTTGAATTGCTTTCTTTTTGTTTTTCTAGCAAAATGTCTATTCAAATCAAAGTTAATTTTTATGCAGTTAATTCCCTTATTTATCATCATAAATAGTCCCTATTTTTAGATCACACTCTGAATAAATTACACGTTATGCAAATGAAATGGTGGTTCTTTCAAAGTTTAAGCTGTATTTGAATTTATCCTGTTTTTATGTTCCTTCTTGGAGGCACAGAAGTTAATGCCCATTATTTTAAAATCTTGTGTTTTCAAAGATTGCGTTTATATTGAAAGTCGCCGGCCGAACACGCCCTATTTCATCTGCAGCATTCAAGACTTCAAACTGGTAAGGACCATTTTCACATCTCCTTCTCCTTTCCCCTGGCCCAGTCTCTAGAGGGGGTGATGTTTCTTAGTCTGGATCCTTTCCCGTAGCTCCTCGTGAGTGAATTTTCACCCTCTGAAGCAGGAGCTGGTTTTTGTTAAACCCCAGCTCTGTCTCTGGTGCAGCCTCAGTTCACTGGGGGAGCTCAGTCTGTGATCCCTGGCGTTTGCAGCTGAACAGAAACATGAACTTTGAGTTGAGTGGTTTTGGGAAATTGTGGCTCAGGAAGTTAAACTTTTCCTGGGCAGTTGAATTTGGCTGTGCCTTCTCCAGCACAGCTCTGGGATGAGGGCTGGCTCGTGGCAGCCTCTTCATCTCAGCTGGCACCAGAGCAAGGTGCCCAGTTTAATCAGAAGAAATAGAAAATAACGTTTAAGGACCCCGAGAGCAAGTCAGAGCTGTGCTTTTTGCCCTTTTCTGTCTGATTCTGCACTCTTGGAAGGTTCTGTCTGTTCCTCCCACCTGCTGCTGGGTCCTGCCAGGGCTCAGGGGCTGCTTTGGGACCTGGCAGAGCTCTCTGAGCAGGAGATTTGGGAACTTCTGGGAGTTTGCTGCTCGTCCTGCTGTTTGTTATTGGTTTATTGAAGTCCTGAGTGCACAATAAACTCTCCTTATCAATGTGTTGTCTGCAGACACAGATCAGCACAGGCTGCTGCTGTCAGAGCAAACCTTCCTTGCTCCCCTCCCAGCTTTTGCAGTTATCCTGAGCTACAGGAGAACACAGAGATTTCCCTCAGTGCTGATGCCCCAGGTGGTGCTTGGCACTCGTGGGCTGCTTCTCTCTTTCCTCCCCTTCTTCCTCCCCCCTTTTTTTTAGGGACTCATTGGATTTGTAGTTGGCAGGGTCTGTCAATGGGTTAAGCTCCACTTGGGCCACTCCTGGCCACGAGCAACTTTTGGGTCCCCCTGGAATTACAGTGGGATGGTTCTGGGCAGTGGGCTCCCCCTGAGCTGCACTAATTGCTCAGGAGATGGACAAAAGCTGAAGCCTCTGGAAGCCACCTTGGACTGAACCACATGTTTAAGCTCTTTGCAACATGTGGGAAGTGTTTTGCAGCTTTAGTACCTTGAGATGTTTTTGGAGTGGTTTCTCTTCACTCATGTTTTCAACAGCAAAGGACTTGGCACGAGGGCTGCTGGCAATTTCGCATAATTTTTGACATGGAAACAGTGTTTCAGTTCTATGTTTACTTTTGCCTGCTCAGAGTTCTCATATTTCTCTGTTAATTTTATTTTTCTTACTGACATAAGGCATAAAAGGAACTCGTACAAACGACAGAACCAAAAACCTCTTGATGCTGATTATACCAGCAAAAATAAATCCCCATCGTGTGCGTGGCTGTTGATTTTCCTGTTGGGGGAAAGGGAGGATGAGCAGTGGAAAGGACACTTGATTCCTCTTCGAGTGTGAGATACCAATAGGAAAACAGCCTTGTTTTGCCTTTAGCTAAATATGTCAAGTGAAGCAGGGAAGTTAAAGTCAACAGCTTTGAAATGTCGCCTGCTAATTAAATGCATTATCATGTTGGTTGTCACAAAGTAAGTTTTTGGCTGAGTGTGTGAGCCTTACCTTATGCTTCCCCTGGTTCTAGGTGCAGTCTGGGTGCAGGAGTTGATGGGGGGTGTTTCACTGATAAAAACAAGAACATAACTTATATTTTAAAGAAATGAGAGGGAGTTAAACATGGCACAGGCGATGCTGTGATCCACACGGGCATCATCCTGCACGTGAGAGGTGCTGGGGGTCATTCTGGGGTGGGACTGAAGTCCCACTCAGTTTCATTCTTACAATAAACTGGGGTTTATCCAGATCTGAAATCACAAGTGGATGATTTTACATCTATTGCTGAACTAGAAACTGGTTCTAGGAAGTCTGGCAGTTTCTCTGGTTTAGCATTCCAGGTCACTCACAGCCTGATGAAGTCCCACTGCTGCAGAAGCAGGTGTTAAATATCATTTCAGAGCAGCTTTGTACCCCAGTGTCTCAGCACTGTGGCTTGGAGAAAGCAGCAGTTGTTTTCCTGTGCCTGCTCTCTGCAGCTCAGCACTTCTGGCAGGTGAAGTGCATCAGTTTTTCCTTCCATCACAACTTTCTCTTAAGGGAGGCCGTGTGAGGAGCTGTTCAGTGCTTTGATCAGTCCAGGTTAACTGTTGGAAACTGCCTGGATAATGTTTTATCCTCTTGCCTTTACCATTTTTGTGGTCCCAGATCCCTTCAGGCTTTCAGGGATTCATGGGAGCACCTTTGTGGAATTGGGAGGTGAAATATGATGGATGTTTTAGGGAACCTGTCAGCAAGAGGGGCACTTCAGTTGTTGTGTCCTTTCTGCTCTGCCATTGCTCCAGAACTTCCTGGACGTGGCTTTCACTGCAGGATCAATGGCATCCCTCAAAATCACTTCCAGCACGGTGCTGATGGTCTCAGATGTTTCTGGGGAAGGAGCTCAAGAGCAGCAGCACTCAGGGTGTGACAGGAGAGCTGCTCTGCCATGGGAACTGACTGTTCCTGCAGCTGGAAAACCACTTGGAAAAAGCTGGATTCCAGACCTGTGTGAGCCTCCCAGACCTGCTGCTGTCCCCAGAGCTGCTGGGGTAACCCAGCTGTGCTGAAGGGGAACAGCAGCAGTCGGTGGGAAAAGGTTGAGAGATGGTGATGGAGAGTGATTCCTCTGCATCCTGTCGTGCTCAGAGAAGGAGAATTTTTGTCCCCCAGCTGCCTACAGAGACAAGTTGCTTAAATAAAAATGACATGGCAGGAGAGCAGCCGTGTTCTCCAAAGGGAGAAAGATGTGTGGTGCTCCAAGGGAGCATCACTTTTCCCTGCAGGGGGATGCTGAGCTGCCAGCCCTGTGCAGAGTGGGTTTGCTCAGCCCCTGGGTTTGTTCCACCTCTGAGTTTGCTCTCACTGGAAACCAGGATGCCCTTGCTGGACCTGGATCTCTGGGGGTACCTGTTCCTCCCCAGGGCTTCAGGTGTTCCCTCAGGGCAGCTCTGTTGGGAAGGGAGAAATCAAAGATGTAAAAACACAGAATAATGTTCCAGGAGCTCTCGTGCTGTTTTGTTGGTGTTGATGGTTTGGGTTTTGTTTGGAATTTTGCAGAACTGTGAGGAGTTCTTTTGGAATCCACTGGTTTATTTTTGCCCTCAAATACTGAAGTGTTTGTGAATGTTGGTTGTTAAAAGTGCAGCTTCTTTTTCTTCTCCCCATGGAAAATGATGGGGTGGCAGGTCAGGTGAGAAGCTGTGATATCCATAAATGCTTTCCTTTGTTTGCTTCACTTCACCAGTTTGAATTATTGAACTTAAAACATTTTAAAAGTGAATTGCTGTTGTTTCTCAGAAGAGTATGAGATAGTTGTATGTATTTAAAAAAAAAGATACTACGTGATTTTTTTTTCCCCCCCTACTGATTGGGTTATTTTGTGCTGTCTGTGTCCCTGAACATTTTATTAATCTCTTTTTGGTGCTAATTCATTTTCTCTGGATTAATACTATCCTCTTTCAGGATTCAAGACCAGATTATTCTTAAGGACTTTGATTAGGAACAAACTGTGGTGAGGCAATGATTAAATCTGAGTTTGCTTTCTTGCCTTACATGTTTTTATTGGTTATCAGCTCCTTGTCCTTCATAGCTGATCCTCAATATTTGCTCTCCCTCCTGTGTCGGGGCAGCTGAGCCAGTGCTTGGGTTCAAGTGATCTGGAAATCTGGATTATGCAAGGTCATGATTTGCTTTAAAGCAACTTTTCTAACCTTGTTTTTCCCTTGGGGAGCACTTCCTTCCCCAGTTTAAGCCTGTGCTGTCCAGCTTGCCATGTCAGTTACTTTAAAAATGTTGTTTTTAAAAAAAGGAAACAGCAAAATACAACTGGGAAGCTGGAAGGTGGATAAAGCCTGTAAAAGGGCAGAGTAATGTGGCTTTAATACTTTCTTGGCATTGACTGTTGAACAGCTTTAAGAAGGAGGAAAATGGTGTTTCACAGAACGGTAAAAGTGGGATCATTAACATGGGATTCAGGCTTTGCTTACTGTGGATTTTTTTGTTCCAGAACAATCTTACAGCTTGGGGTTTAAATTACACAGGCAAGTCAATAAAATGGAAGCAGTTAATGCTTTGGTGCATTAAAAAAACATAAGTTTCTCTGATTATTTTTTTTCTGTGAGAAAACGTTCGGGTTGTTTACATCAGGAGTTGTCTCCTGGATGTCAATCTGCTGCTTCTCCCTTCATTCTGCAACAGCACCAGTGCATTTTTAACAGTGCAGCTGTTCCCACAGCAGCCTGCTGCTGTCAGAAATCCACATTTCCTATTCATCAGGAAGTTAGGGAAGCATACTTCTCGTTCATTTTAATTTGGCACGAGTCAAACGTTTTAAAAATCTCCAGGCTTGACGAAGTATTCCTTAAATACCCTTTCTGGTGCTACAAATACCTTGATCAAAGCACAGCCAGCAGAGCAGGGATGACTGAGCCGTGTTTGGGTTGGCAGGGGAGGGGAGGTGAACTGGGAATTGTCTGCAGTTCTGAACTGCCACAGCTCTGGGAATCAAATGTTGCTTCACCCTTCGCCCCCCTCGGTGCTAATTTTTCCAGAATTGATCCTATCTGCACTCATTTCATGTCCCTCAGCAGCGAGCCTGGCTGCAGTTGCTTATCCTGTTATTGTGGGCTCTGAGCTGCAGCCTGAGCTCTGCTAAGAATTAATCAAACCTGGCCAAAATCACTTTGATCTCCTGAGTTTCTGGCACAGGAATGGTATCTGGAATTTCTGGAGGAAATAGCAAAGGATCTGCCCAGCCAGTCCTGTTTATCATTCACACCCCAGCACTTTCTGCTGCTTCATTCCACCCACCGCCCCGCTGCCCCCAAAAAGGAAACAACTCCTTTTTTAAAAAATCCTCTTTTAATTGAAGAGTGCTGTGTTTTGAAAGTGCAAATTCTCCCTGAATTTCTCTTCAGATCAGGCCATTTGAAGAAACAGATTTGTATTTTCTTCTGACTGAAGGTATGGTTTCAGAGCTGAAGGGGTTTTTTATTAAATAGTAGTATTTAATGGTTTTCTTTTGTAGTTTAAGCCTTGCACTGATAGTAATAAAAAGATTTATAAACAGTGAAATTTCCTTTTATCTCTTTGTTTATGGTTAACAAGTCCTAAAATTCCATCCATTCTCTTTATCTTAATTAAAATGTTGATTGTGATTACTTCTGGCTGATGAAAACACACGATTAAAACTTAGCTGAGTGACTTGTGTGAGAAAATCCACTAAACGTGCAGAAGTTCAGTTCCCGTGGGCACCCAGGGGGTTAAGGGACATTTTATAACCCCACACCCCCCAGATATATAAATTAAACCTGCTTTGGGGAGACCTCTGGCATGATGTGATAGGAAATCCAGCAGGAATATCCTTGTGAATCCATCAGAATCAGACAGGGGAACTTTGTCCCAAGCTCTGCGGGTGTCCCTGGTGAAGCTGCCTCCTCAGGAGTGGTTGTGAGCAAAAAAAAAAAACCCTTCAGTGTTGGTGACAAGGTTGTTTTATCCCAGTAAAAGTGTGTTCCTCACCTTAAATAGCCAGCTGTTGGCTTCAGTGTGTGATGCAACAGCAGTAATTACATTTCAGATAGGAATACATTAATTATGGAGTGCATCTAAACCCATGCGTATCCAGCTTTGATTAAGGCTCAATTTAAATATCAAAAGTAGTGCAGAGCTGACTGTGGGCAGGGGTTTATCTGCATGCAGGGATCAGAAGTGAAAGAAGCTGGCCAAATACCAGTGTTTGGGAGAGAGGCACAAAGCACAAGGTGGGACTTGGCTGAGTCCTGAGCTCAGCCCAGGTTTGCAAATGGGATCCTGGAGCTGAGATTAATCTGCTGCAACCCAGGCAGCTCCAGCTCAGCTCCTGACTGGCAGGCAGAGAAGGCACTTGCAGAAGGACAGAAGCAGTGGAACTCTCACCCAGGAAGGTGATTTGCATTTTTAAGGTTTTCTTGTGCTCCAGAGGGACCCAGAGCCCAACCAGCAGATGGATTTCAGCAGCATGTTTGTGCTTTCTCATATCCTGACTTAATTTGATGTCACATTTAAAATGCTAATGGCCACACTCTGAATTGGAGCATCAGAGGGAAACTTTAAACCAGAAAAACGCTGAATTTGCCATACAAAGGAAAACATTATTAATTGTGATGCAGTTGCCCTTTGTGCCTGTGTGTTTACTTGATTGAAGCATCTTGACTGTGGAGCTTTCTCCTTGAAGCCTGATTTGAATGGAGTGTACAGCTGGATTGCCCCGGGGCCTTGTAACAATTTATAGTCTGGATGGAAAGGCAGAAGTGCATAAAAAGACAGTTGTGAAATGCTGCTAGTGCCCTGTAATAGAAAATCTGTGTATGATGACCTTGGCTGCGTGGGCCTCTGGGATCGCTTTGCTCTGATCCAAAGGATTATAAAATGGAAAGTATTGCATCTCACCTGGAATAAAGGAGGGAAAAATCAAAGGAAATTTTTTTTCTAAACCATGCAGTTCATGCTTCCTCTCCTTTGCATTCCTCCTGCATATGGCCTTGCATTTTAGCAAACACGTTAAATTTGCATCTGTTCTTCTCTGTGCTGTTACAGGAGCTGGGGTTTTTGCATGCAAGTATCTGGGTGAGGTTTCTGTAGCCACAAGCATTTATGTATTTAAAAGCCTCATTCTGTTTGCAGATGAATTGGTGTTCTGTTCCTGAACTGCAGCTGAATTAATTTGTGGCAGATTTTTCCTGGCCAGTTCCGAGGCAGCGTGACCTTTCCTTTTTGGTGTGGAAAACATGCTGATTAATATAGATTTTTTTTTTTCCCTGCTGCTTCTCCAGATTCATCTCTCTTTCTACAGCCAGGAAAAGGCAAAAATATTTTCTTCTTCCTCCAAGCCATTGCTAAACCTTTTCAAAGCCAGGTTGGACAGAGCCTGGGGCAGTGGAAGGTCCCTGCCCATGGCAGGGGTGGAACTGGATGGGCTTTAAGGTCCTTCCAACCCAAGCCAGGCTGATTCCATGGTTCTGGAAGTGCTGGCCCGTGGCTGCTCAGTTCTGCCTCAGCACAGCTCAGTTTGCCATTAAGGGACAGAACAGCCTTGCTAATAGGAGCCAGATGAATGAGACGTTTGAAGGAGCACTGAATTATTTAAAATAAAAAATTTAGCCTGCAAATGAGATTGGCTTTTATGTCTAATGTGCAGCAGATTGAAGTGCTGCTGTGATTACAGTGGAGCACGTGTGGGGTGGGAGATTAGTATGAAAATGTGGGTGCAGGGCTTTGAAGGAAGTGGCAGCAGTGATGGAGAATCAGAGGTGACAGTTTAAGGATTGCATGGCAGGAGCTGCACAGTGATTAAATCCACTGATGCTGTCACTGAGCCGTAAGGCTGCAGATAACATTCTCTCCCTGTGCTGAAAACAAGAATCAATACAAACTCCTTGACAGGGGCTAAATTATTAAATAGAGCCTTCCTTACAATGTTTCATTATCTGGGATTTACCTCAGCTGGTGATTTGTCAGCAGCGCAGGGAGATTTGCTGGGCATTTTGTATTAAAATAATTCCAGATACATATGAATCCATTTTGATAATTCCCCTCCTTTTTACAGTGCTTTTCTCTGTGGTGGGTTTGTTTTTTTTTTTTTTGGTTGCTATTACCCAGATGCCACTTTGAATTCTCACACAGATACTAAGCTGTGCTGCTCAGTGAGGTTTGGGCTTGTCACATCTGTGTAAAAATAAATTCTTTCTGTATGGCAGACTGTTCTCTAAGTGCTGCTTTCGGGCTGGTAATAGCAGGGGATTTGCAGTGTCTCTCAGGTGAGGGCTCAGCACTGAGGGAAGAGGCATGAGGCTGCTCTGTGGATTTATGGGTACTGGAGTTTCACTGGACTCGGCTGAAATATGGAGCAGCATTCTTTTTATTTTGTTGTACATCTCCTGAAGGAAGGCAGGAGGAGCAGGAGCCATCCATTCTGGGGCAGCCAAACCAGCATATTTTGCATTCCCACAGTGCTCAGGGCTGTGTGGAGATGCTGTGTTCAGGCCTGGCTGAGAGCTGTAATTTCACCAGTGCCATTACTTTTTACGATTAACGAATGTTTCACATTTTTGTGGGATTTTGGGTTTATTTTCCAGAGTGGCCTCGACAGTGAAATGCACCGATGCAACTGAGTTAATTTCTCCAGAGCTGCAGTGTTATGTCACCATTACATCATGGCTTTTTGGAGAGGCCGAGAGTGTTCATGCTGGGAGGTTTGAAGCAGATGGCAGCATTGTTCAGAGTGAGGATTAAACAGCTGGAAGTGAAGGCTCTGTGTATGCTGTGTGTGCTGTGGAGGGCTCGGATCCAGCTCTGCCTCCATTTCTTCCATATGGCCTGGATCTTTGCAATTGGGATCCAGGCCTTACAACTTATGGGCTATGGGAAAAAAAACAAACCCCAAGCAAACAAACAAAACACCAAAACAAAGGAAACCCCCCCACAGAGTAATCCAGAGGGAGTTTGTTTTGATTTTTGTTTCCTTTTTCATGGGATTGCCCTGTTTGGCGTTCGGCAGCTGCCGTGTCCGTGGCTGGGGGCTGCCTGGGGGCTGCTGGGGATTGTTCTCCCCCAGGAGAGGCTGCAGGGCTGTGCAGCATCCCCCGGCTGCAGGGGGCTCAGCAGCAGCCCTGCTCTGAGCTGGCACTGCCCTTCAGCCCCTGTCACAGCAGCAGCAGCAGCTCCTGCACAGCCAGCTCGGGCCACACCAGCAGGGAGCATTGCAGGGGATGGGAATGGGAATGGGATGGGTGGGAAATCCCAAGCTCCTTTGGCAGAATTGCTGTTTTTGTGGCGGTTTTTTCCTGATTTTATAAGGAAGAGGGCAGGAAGCCCAGCTGGTGCAATTCATGCTCAGAGCAGCCAGCCCTGGTGTGGGTGTGAGTCAGGTCCAGGAACACACCAGGAGCTGTGGGGTGGGATCTGGGTTGCTGCCCCTTGTCTGCAGAGACCCGTGGCTGATAAGTGCTTGATAAGAACATCTTCAATGGCAATGGGTTGAATGTAGGGACCACAGGATTCATTAGCACCTCCTGTATATTTGACTTGCCCATATTTGTAATTTTGTTCAGCTCTTTGTCCTGGCAGCGTGGTCTTTACCACCTCTGGCTTTTTATTTTACCTTTCTCCTGCCTTGTTTCCTCCTCCTTACCCCAAGTAAACCTGTTTCCTACACCTGTGCTGAGATAATTGAGTGCTAAATAAATCATTATGTGCCAGCTGGAAAATATGGAGAAAAAAAATGTTATCTCTAGCTTTTAGGGAAAAAAAGTATCAAATTGTACATTAGCTGCGTTTTATGTAGCAAGAGAAAATGGAGTTAGAATAAATTTAGCCATGTCCTCTGGTGTTGAATAGTGAGAGCATCTGTCATGTTTAATAATGCTTCTGACCTTTAGGATTATTGAAGTCGAAATTTTCTCTCTGGTCATTTGGGGGTACTTGAGCACTGTCAGATTTCTTGTGTCTGCTCAGCCTCCAAAGACACATTGTTATGCTTGGTGAGCTGCTGAAGATAATTCATTAAAGGAATTTGTTTTCCTGCTTTCGGAAGGGTTTCCTTGAGGAATGTGAAAAGTCACTGTGGCCACTGAATTCCAGTGTGTGTCCCATCCCTCAGTGATGTGCTTGGAATTGCTCTTTAAGGTGGAGGTGATTCTTTTAATGCTCTTGTGGCAGTAAAGTGCCCAGTGAAGGCTCTGGGGGTGTGGGACACCCTGAAGGTCCCAGCACCAGCTGGCCCTGGCCTTGCAGCAGGGGCTGTGCAGAGCAGGGATTCACTGGGGGTGGGTCTGAGCTTTGTGACCACACTGTGCCAGGAGGGCTTGATTTGTGCAGGGCTTAAAAAGTACTGGGAAAGGTGTTTGTTCCAGCAGGCTGAGATGGACAGAGGAGCTGGAACGGGGAAGGGAAAGGGCACGGATGCTCAAGAATCCCTGCTCTGTGCCTGAGTGGCAGGAAAGGCAGAATCCCCTTTTATTCAGCAGGGACTGATGGAGCCACTTAGGAAAACGCTTCCAGTCAGCTCCACCTTGTGCCTGTGTGCCAGAGCTCCAGGTGCTCTCCCGGTGGGTTTGGTGTGCCCAGGCTGGGGCAGCACCCCTGGGGATGGTCCCTGCCCAACTCTCGCAGCCAGGGACGTGATGGATCTGCAGTTGTGACACTGCAGTCACTGAACACTAATCCATGGAGAATTTGAACTTGTAATTTTGATTAAAGTGATTGATTTTAAAGCAGCCTCAGTTCGTTTTGGGCCATTAGAGGGTATTTAAAAGGAAAATAAGTCTTTAATTAAATTAGTAGTGCGTAAGCATCCTGCTCTGCTTTCTAAGCAGAACTTCTGGGGGTTTTTAAATCATATTCCCTTCAGTTGTTTGTTGGCATGTTTTAAGGTTAAAAGTGATGCAAAATTATTAAAACCAACAAACTCGTGCTAAGCATCTTAGATTTCAAATAAAGTTTTTCCTTTGGGAAAATATCCAAGTTATGTTGTTGTGTGAAGCAGTTCTTGTCCATCCACCTGCGTGTGATATTAATATACCTCATGGAAGGAACGCTGTGTAAACAACAAAGTGCTTCCCTTTTATTTGTAAAACTTCCTTTTTAGACTACAAACACATCTAAAGCATTCAGTTTACAGAGAGAATCAAGTAAGTAAGATAAAAGAATATATATGTTTCACTGCTGTGGAATAGAAAGACATAATTTATGCTCTGTGTCTCCCGTCGTTGTGATTAGTGACCTGAGGCTGTTGAACTTCCTCTTTATGGATTGGGAAAATGCTGTGACAGTTTTCAAGGGAATTGCTCTCTTTGAGTTTAAAGAGATGAAAATGGGTCTGCTAACAAGGACCAGCTTCAGTGTGTGCTTTCATATTCCTCGTGTTTTAAAAAAAAAAAGAAGGCAAAAAAAGAAAAGGCAATTGGGTGCTTTGATATGTGTGAACCCCAGGACCCTGCGAGGCAGAAGCTGCAGAATGTGGAATATCAGACAGGGCTGGAGAGGATGGCAGGGAACCTGCAGGAAGGTATTCCCTGGGATGCTTTCTGCAGTGTCTGTGGCTGAAAAGATCGAGGGAGGTGTTTTCCAGAAGGGGAGCTGCCCTTCAGTGCCACTTTTCCTGTTCTGAGGAGCTGGTTTGGGCCTTTAAGCTGAAAACTTCACACTCTCCAGTGCAAAGTTCCATTAACTGTGGTGAAATATCATCATAAATCTCTGATCTGGGGACTGGAGGTGATTAAACCAAGGGGCTGATTGTTACTAAAGACACTGGGCCAGGAAAACAAGCAGCTGGGAGCACATCTGGAGCATGGCTGCTTTCGAAACAGGCACGGTAAATATTGAAATTGGAGCTAATACTGCGTTCTATTACAGATTAATTTATGATGTGCTCGTTGGGAAGCACTTGTAGGACAAGTGCTGCAGTTTACACCAGTTCAAGTGCTGGGAAATGGCTTTGGATTTGTCAGTGTTGCCTGTGCCAGTGCATGAATATTTGATTTCACTTTTCCAAGGTACTGAGCACTCAGTGAGCCCCAGGCCTTTTCGGGTCAGGTTCCCAGGGAGATGGCAGAGCCAGAAGTGCAGACAAGTGCACAGGCAGCTGAAATATGGGCTTCAGTATTGATCTAAACAGGCTTCTCCCCTTAACTCCTGTGTCCCAGAGAGGCAGAGCTCCTCATTTTATTACATAATCTGTAACACTTCTATTTTCCCAAAGGCAGACTCCTGCTCAGCAGTTTGAAGAACCAAGTTCATGGAAATGTTAAAAACACTTTTCTGAGAAGATTGTCTTTGGTGAAAGGAGGCTGATCTGCATCATGAGCTCTCTAAACCGGTCAAACCAAGTTTTATATGAATTCCCTGAACAACTTTTAATCATTTTTCTTTTTTGTAAGGTTCCCTGCCAGTTTCTGCATTTATGGGTGATGGTAGCACATGGAATCCTTCTTCTTTTCAGTGAGTGTGTAAAGGATTGGCTGTGATGATTCCCTTGGGGTAAAGCCTTGTTTGTGCCCAGCACAAGGGGAGAGGCACCAATCTCATTCCCATTGCAGGAGGATTTCAGAGACAGAGCCTTTGGGTCTGGCACTGATGGGTTCCATCCAGTGCCTCCAGTAATAGAGGAAATTAATTTGAGTTCTGCATGAGGACTGAGTGGTTTATGGAGCTGCTGCTTGCTCTCAAAGCTTTCTGCTGCTGGACCTGGGAGTGAATTAACACCTTGACTTCTTTAATAGAAGTTATTAGTGGCTTCATTTGTTAAAGTTGTAATGCTGTGGTGATTATATGGCCCAAGACAAATGATTAACTTTGGAATTGTGTGTTAGCTTGGCTGGCTGTGTTCACTGTAATTCAAAGCAGAGTGCCCACGGTGTCCATGGTGTGTGCTAGAAGTTTAAAAACCACAGTTCTTGATTTCAGAACTGCTTTTCTTGTGGACCATCTCAGTTGTCTGTGTGTTCACACTTCCAGCACCTGAGAGAAGGGGTTTTTTGTTTGTATCTCTCTCCCAACTCTTCCTCTGAGATTTTTTCTCTTGTAGCAGGTAAATGCATCTCTTTTATTCTCAGTGTAGTTATTTCTGATTTTAGTGTTTTCAATATCTGGCTATTTCCAGATGAATGGAGACCATCTTTCCAATTTTTGGCTTTAGATTAGATTGCAGCCCGCGGAGCTGCTTTGGGGTATGTTTATTTAGTACTGATTTACATATAAATACAAGGAAAAAATCTAAAGCCCGGTGTTGCTAATTTAGCTATTGATACCAGGGCAGACAGCACCAATCTGTATTAGAAATTCCCTGTGTGCTGAGATGCAGTCGTGTCCTCTGCAAATTGACATTTTTTTCAGATTGCTGCTTTGTTTTCTCGATGAGCTGCTCTGGGTGTTGCACATTAATTACTGGCAGGGTTTTGGCTGAGGCTGTGTCTCAGCCCCCTCGTGTGAAGCCTCTGTGGAAAGCTGGTTTTGCTCTGGTCTGAAACATCAGCTCGGTCAATAGCACACATGTTGGGGCAGTTTCTGAGAGGATGTAAACATTTCCCTGACTGACCATTTTTTGTAAGTAAATTACATCCTCTGGGGAGCTGCACAAGGAAACATTCACTTTCCAGGCATTTATTTTCCAAACACACTTTGTTTCCTCATAGGAACAGCGTTTGCTTTTGTGGTGGAACAGCCAAGTCACAGGGTCTGGCTGATCAGTGCATTTTCTTTCCTTTTCTTTTTATAATTTCAAACCACAGCCAGTTGGCAAAGGTGCTTTAATTTTTCCTGTTATAAAATTCCCCTGCCCATGAGGCGATATTTTAACAGGCAGGGACTGTTCAAACTCTGGGCTGGGTTTGCAGAGCAAACTGTCTCCTGATTGTTTTATCCTTCAGCTCTTGGTGTGTCTTTGTTCAAAGGTAAACCCCTCAGTGAGATGGTAAAGAAAATCCGGCCTCTTGATATTTAAAAGGTGAGAAATCTATTTAAACTGTGTATGATGGCTTCGAATAGCCCCACCGCTGAGTGCTGCTTGTTTTAATAGAAGTGATAAATACTGTGGCTGTTGCTGCTCTGCAATTAGATCTGAGCTATGTGCTATAAATGACATTTAATGGCAAATGTCAGGCGGGGCCCGAATGGTATCTTCATTTCAGTGTTGCAATCCTTTGGCATAAGGCTAAAAAAACCCTAATGGAATTTAATTACCAGAGCATCTATTCAACGATTAGTTAAATGCATTTGTGAGACCATTAGTTGGTGCTGGCTGCTGGCTCCCGGTGCCTGTGCCGAGCCCGGGCGCTGCGAGCCCAGCAGGAGATGCTCAGGAGGGTCCCTGCCAGTTCTGGGTCAGCAGCTCCCTCCCAGTTTGCCTCAGTGGAAAGGCAGAATCCGGAATCAGAGCGGGGCTGGGAGAGGCAGCGAGCGGGAGCGGGGATGCTGCCATCAGGAATGGTGCTCGTCGCCTCCTCTCCGGTGCTTTTAATTGCAGCCCATTCACGGCGCTCCCCCTGTGCGTGTGTCTGGTTCGGGATGTTTGTGCGGGGATGGGAGAATAAACCCCGGGTGGGCCCACCCAGCCCCCTGGGCATCCCTGCTCTGGGGAATGGGGGTTTTACCAAGCCCGGTTTTACCTGCGCAGGGGGATCCCAGCTGCCCTGCCAGCTGCTGGTGTTCCCGGGAAGGGACAGGCACTGGGGAAGCTGTAATTGTAATTAAACAGCCTTGTCCTGCTGCTGTACACGGGGCTGCTCTGGTGACTCTGTGCCTCAGCCACCCCGGGATCCACAGCTGGGATTCAGGGAACATAAAAGGGAAACGGAGCAGAAAGAGACCACAAAGGGATTAAATGAGGTAGTAAGCACTGACCCATAACCTTCATGGAAGATCTTATCATAGTTTTATTTTAAGCCAGTCAGTTTTTAAACATAACTGCTTTTTTTAATTTTTTAATTTTTTTTAACAAGAAGAAATTGTCTTTTGTCGTTTAGGATCGCACCGACAGTGAGCAGCTTTGTTTCTGCTAAAGCTGGAAAGTTGATGCAATAAATACTACAGTTTATTTTAAATACAGACATCTCTTATGGTCATTACCTGAAATGAACAATGTTCTTTTCCTCCTTTAAAACCCTGGATGAGGCTGTGTTCAAGGTGAGACACATGGGTGACACTAAATTAAATTAAGGGCTGTTAGGTGACACTTGTTCCACATTAGTCAGTTTTTTGTCAAAATGTGCTGGATTTGTTGAACTTTACCTTAGAGGTGCACTGTAGTTTAAGCACAACGAAATTCACTGCTGGCTCCTGGTGAGGGGGATTTCACCGCTGAATTCACTGAGGCTCAGGCAGCCTTTTAGTGCTGTTTATTGCAGTTCCTGACGGATCTCTGTGCCAGAATTATTCTTTGTCTGTGGCGTGTGCAGCCCCTGCCTCGCGAGCTGGGGCTCGGGGCTAGCAGAACACGCCGTGCTCGTGGAGCTGAGCTGGGCTGGGCTGAGCTGGGCTGGGCTGTGCTGAGCTCAGGGAGGAGGGCTGTGTTTCTGAGGCAGTCTGGCAGCTCCAGTGCCAAGCCACCCACACTGGGAGACAGCATATGGCAGCTCCTCGGCATTAACGTGCGGATAAGTCGGGTACCACCGTCGTGTTTTTGAGGAGGCTCGAGCCTTGATAGCTGGGATTTGGGGCTGGGGCTGCCTGGCCACCTCCTCACGTGCATAAGCAGCCCTGCAGATGATGTGCCGTGGTGTAAAGCTGATTTTGGCCACGTTTTGCAGTTTGTGAAGGTGTAGGCAGGCTGTTCTGTGCTTTGGTGGGGCTATCGGTGTGTGCCTGTGGGCTGAGGTTTGTGTTCGTGGCTCCAGTGCCTTCTCCTGGCCCTCTGTAAGAAACAAGGCCACAAATGACCTGCTGGTGATGTTTGGTGCTGTTTGCAGGCAGTGTGGCTTCAGATTTTGTAGAAACTACATTAGAGATCCAGAGCAAGCAGTGTTCTGAACAGAGAGTGCCTCTGAGCAGGAGGGCTGTGTGTCCCGTGGGGTCTGGGGCCAGGTGTGCTCTGTGCACCTGGGAGAGGCAGAAATTCAGGGCAAGGTGAGCGTGAGGAGTGTTTGACATCTCAGAGTTACTCCTACGCGAGGCTGAATTCATTTCCAGCATGCTGAGGCGACTTGATGAATTCCAAAAGGAGTTATATTTGTGAATAAAAAGGACACAAGAAAAATTCTTGCTGTAAACAGTCGGAAAATGTCAGGCGCAAGCCATTGTGAAAAAATCCGATATTGTTTTGTCAATAAATTATGCTCTCCCCTGCATAGATCACAGAAATGGGCCTTTACCCTGGAAACAGCAATATTTGATACCCCAGGCAGCTTATTCCCAGCTCAGCTCACACTCGAGTGAATCCACTGATCGATTATCCGCGGCTTTCCCAAGGCTTCTCATTTCCTGCCTCCCATTACTGCGCTCAATCAGCCCTGCTTTGTGCCCTGCCTCGTGTGCCCAGATAAGCCATCAAGGCATGTTTCTATTAGAAAAGCTCTTGTAGATGGAGCACTCATTAGATAACAGGAACAGGTTTAAAGGTTGCAGGCTTTGTGTTGGCTCAGGGTAAGAGGACAGCCCTGCCCGGGCTGCTCTGGGCAGGGGCACGGAGGATTAATCTGCATGTGGCCACATTATTGCTTTTATTTCACATTTGTATTTCTTGCTGAACACTGACAATGCTTCTCTGTTTGCAAGGAGTAATTATGTGTTGCTATGCAGGCGTCTGAATTAAATAATCAAGCTGCAAAAATAACATTCATTTGTAGTAATAACCTCTGCATTTCCAGGCTGGGTTTGCTTGGCTTACAAACAGCTGATCAGTTTTCTCAATTAATTAGCAAACAGCCTACAAAAAGATACCCTGAGAACGTGAAATTACACGTGCTGTTGTGGAGAGGGAAGGGAAATAATCCTTGCTGTATCTCTTTAGCTCCTGATTTCCAGTTTGTTCATTTGTGTTCCCCTCTCTGCTGGTTTTTTTTTTTTTTTGTCCCCACAGACAATCTGATAGGAGTGGTCTGTATTTTTCCTTTTCTCTCCTTTGACTATTAGTAAATGTCAGAATTGACTGAGTGTAAAAAGCACTTCTACAGCAGGAGTGAGATTTCATGGTGGAAGACGTGTTGGAAAGGGGAGATGTTCTTTTCCTTGTCCCTGTTTTGCTGTTTGTTTCCCTGGAATTGCTGCTATTCCCTGACTCCAGCGTGCCCATCTGTCATCTCCAGCATTTGGCACATTGTTTCCAAAGCTAGTTGTGATTTAACACGGCCCTAAATAGGGCAAGTAGTGAAGTACAGTGATTAAATCCCTCCGGGAGAATCTGCAGGACATCTGTGGTCATTTGCACAGTTTGGTTCATCCCAGCCCTGGAGAGGGAACGTGGGATCTCTGAAGATCTGGTGTGGGGAGTGCAGTAACTGCTCTGAAGCTGTTCTAGGCAAAACAGGCACCTTGGAAGTGTCACAAATGCTGGGAAATCAGGACATTCCTGCTTTTAGAGAGAAGGTATAACACAGTTTTTTCCCCTGTAAGGCAGAGGCTCATTTTAAATAGAAGTTGACCAGATGCTTGTGAGCTGAGATGCTTTGATCCATTTACAGATTCCATCTAATTCTTGTTCAATGTCCAAAACTGATTCATGCTGTTTAAAAGGAACAAAACCCAAAATGTCAGCAAGAACAAAACCCCCAAATGAGCACTTTGTGAGTGCTGCAGCAAAAGACAATATTTTCATTAAAGGGGAGAATGTGGTTTTGTAGCACAGGGAATGGTTTTGAGCTGACAGAAGGATACTTGGAATTTAAAGCTCTTGCCACGGCTGCAATTTCTGCAAGCCTGGATTTGGCATGTGACTGTCTGCAGCTTTTCAGATGTAAAGGTGTAAAAAAGAGAAAAAAAAAAAAAGTCACACTTTAGGAAGCAGGGGACACTTCTTTTGTGTGCACATGGTTTGAAAATAAATAGTCTGCCACAGAAGTTGGCGCCTTGACACCTCTGAGTATAGTCTGCTTTAGAAATGACATACGTATTTAGAAAGTTGGCTGACAAAATAGCATGTCTAGGAATTTCTGTGCCATGAGGGATGTAAATGTGAAAAGGGAGACTCTGACAGACGTTTTTTATTTTTAGCAAGATTGAAGCTTCGGGTTTAACCCCACAAAATCATCCATGTTGGAGGGTGGGTACAGAAAGGAGTTGTCTGGCTGAAGCTTTGAAATGAATTGGACAGAAATGACCAGTGGTGGTAAAAAGAGGTATTTGGGAAGGAGAACGGCTCACATCCCCCAAAGAAAATCCCAGAGAAAGCCAGCACCCACAACCCAACCAATGCAGCCTCAAATACATCATCATCACAGACTTTTCTGTAAAGGTTCCTTGCACATCTCATTGTAAATGATATTTTTGTCGCTGCTTTGCCTGTGTGTGGAGGCACTGAGCCATTCCACAGGCAGCATTCCATGATTCCAATGGGGAGCTGTCAGCAGCGTGCAGCACGAGTCCGATAATTGTTCAAGATATTTACACTGGCCCCTTTACCTTCTCATTTCTAAGTCACTTCAAATGCCTCTCCGATAGAATTTAGGCTTCAGGAGTGAAAAGCCTGGGCAGTGGGTGCAGCCCATGGCTCCTCTGTGCTCAGCCACACATTTGGGTTGGTTGTGTTTTGGTTTTACCACCTGTTTGCTTCTAATTGTAACGTTGTGGTTTTTCTCCATAGCTTTAAAAGACACATTACTTTTGTTTTCCGAGGTGTAGTGAAAGAAAAGCCACTTCTGGCTGTTAGGGAACCCCTGTAATTTCCTTTGCTTTGCAATCTCGCCCTGTCAGTGCCATCAGTCCCACACTGATGGCAGCCTTGGCAATTCATCACTTCCCTGGAAACTCCTTCGATCCAGCTCCGCCTCCTGAAATCCAATCTGCCCCCCCCTCCGTGCCTCCGGATTGTGAATCTGATTTCAGGGGAGGAATTGTTGTTGTTCCCTTTCATGTGCAGAGTGGCTGGAACAAGGCAGGGCAGCCGAGGTGTGCTGAGGAGTTCCCGTTCCCAATGGGAATCGCTGTCTCCCCATCAAAGTCAAACGCTTGAGCTGGCAGAGCGCTCCAGCCCGCATGGAGAGGTTGTGCTTTCCTCAAGTGTGGGATTTCTGAGCGATGAGCTGATAAAATACCGCAGAACACAGTAAATACTTTGCCTGCCTGTATTGTGCTCACTGTGAATATTCCTGATAAGCTCTTGTGTAATCCCTGCTATTCCGGTTTTTAGTGCTTGTTGGGTGTTTGCAGTGGGGCTTCCAGGAGTTGTGACAATCAGCAGAAACTTCTCCTTGCTTTGACCGAAGGACCAAAAAGGGCCTTTTGGGAGGTGGGAGAGTGTTGGTGCCTTATGGCAGCCGGGGGGAAACCTCACTCTGAGGCACTGATTTCTTCCCTCCAGTGTCGGGATGCTTGGTAAGTGCTGCCCTTGGCCTTGTCCCCGCTGCTGGGAGCCCTGTGCTGTTCTGGGACACAAATGAGAGGGAAGTGGGGCGCTGGCATCACCGTGTCCCCTCAGCCTTGGCCTAAAGCTGTGGCTGCCAGCTCGTGTGATGCCAGGGCACTGAAACACTGGCAGTGCTGATCCCTCCCTTTCTGTGGCATCGCCTTAGTGGGTGAAGGTGCCAGGGACCACCTGCACACAGAATTTGGGCACTCCCAGAGCTCCTCCTGCAAAGCTGTCCCCTCCCAGCAGCAAAGGTTACACGGGAGGCTGTAGCCATTCCCTCACATTGCCTTCTCCCTCCTTCTCCTGTTCCAAGGTGCAGCAAGTCCCTCTCTTTCCTGGGATCTCCCCTTGGCTGTGGGTGCTTGTTCATATTTGGGATGATGATTTGGTTTGCAGGGAAGCCTTTGGCAGCACCTTCCCTGGCAGAGCACAGTGCACATTTCCAGTCCTCCTCCCCCTGGTGTCATTTGCTATTCCAAACCACCACCACCAAATTCCGTGCTGTGTTTTGTAGTTCTCCCTCGTGGTTCCACACACAGATGTGCCTGTGGCTCCTTTGCAGGGCTCCTTGGAGTTGTATTATTTGAAAGACACCCGACTCCAGAGGCACAAACCCTGAAAATCAGAGCATTGATGCTTGTTGTAAACTGTCCTTATGTATGTGAATGGTGTTCGTGCCAGAGTGAAGCTTTCTGAGCATCCTCTCAGGGTTTTTGTAACAAAAGAGTGGGGTTTTTGTCCTCTCAGCTGAGAAATACAATGAGAATTTGCAGAGAAGTGCTGGGTTGATGTTTCCCATCATTGCTGCAAGCTCCACTAATAGAATTTATGAACTCTTAGCGAGAGGGTAACAGATTATTTACTTGGTCTTTTTTGTCTTCAGAATTCAGAGAGACTGTTCATAAAAGCTGTGATGCACAGAGCATTATTTCAGGAGAACAGACAAGTCTGCAACCCCAATTTTTGAGCAGCAGGCAACAGAAATCAGAGCCGCCTCTCATTCGTTGTCCTTTTGATTTTTTTTTCATGCATTAGACAAGCTTGTTGGCTTTGATTGCAAATGTGTTATTTAAAAAGCCACCACAGCAGGCTCGGGTTCCTCCTGCACAGCCCAGGGATGCTCAGCGAGCGGGTTTGGGGATCGGGGAGGTGGAAGTGGTGGCTCAGTCCCAGCTTTCCTGGCACAATGCTGCCACTGGCAGTGGTTTGCTGGTATTACACGGGCTCTGCTCAGGAAATGCTTTTGCTGGGAAGGTTTGGATGTTGTTTATTCAGCAGAAAAGCTGCAACATCCAGGCTGGTGCAGGGGAGAGACAATAGAACCTCCCGGCCCAGTAACCTGCGATTTAACTCGGAACTGGAAATGTTTTAGGAGCAGCCTTTGAAGGGTCTAGAGGATTGCAGTCCAGAGGAAAACAAGCTTGCGGTTGCCTCATGCCAAAAGAATGTTACTTTCCCTTCAGGCCTTTGTTTCTTCAAGTGTTGTGGAGCAGCAGGAAGAATTGCAGACCAAGGGGTTCAGAGATAAACTAAGCAGAGTCTGTAGTGACTTGATCTAAAAATTCTCTGTTTAAGTGGTGTTTATGCTTCAGTTTCCTTCTAAGAAGGAACAAATTGGCGGCTGGAGCCTCGGTGAAAAAAGAGCATTTGGGGAAGACGGTTTTGTGTAAATTTTGCTGTGAGGTTGATGAGCAGTCAGAGCCTGTAATTATTGTGATTGAAGTGCAGTATCCTATTCTTTTGTGTAATAAAGAAGGTCTATGATTATGTCTGGATCCATCTGTCCTTGGGGGAAGAAAATCTATTATCTCTTGGTTTCTGCTGTTGAGAATGGCTGCACTGAATGGTGTTACTGTGGGTATTCTTTTTTGCATGTTTGGCCATAAATACTTCTTATTTGTGGAAATTAGCAGAGTAAGACCATGCTGCACAAGGCCAGAAATTGCAGCCCTTTTCTGATCCCTGCCTCTTTCCTTGGGTTAGTTAATGTGAGTCAGCGGACTGGGCTTTGCTGGCACATGCACAGACAGATACAACTGCATGGGTAGCAGGAGGTTCTCGCTGCCTTTGTCTGGGCTGGAAATCGATCTGTCACCAGCACAGGCTGGAGAAATGCCTTCCTCCCGTCGGGTCTGACCCCGGGGGTTCTTCCCAGTGAGGGCTGAGCGGGCTCTGGTCTGGTTTCCCTGTCAGTAACGCTCCAGAGTTGTTTTTCAGAGCAAGAGGGACCATCTGCTGATGAACGTGAAGTGGTACTACCGCCAGTCCGAGGTGCCCGACTCCGTGTACCAGCACCTGGTGCAGGACAGGCACAACGAGAACGGTGAGTGGGCTCTGCAGGGCCAGCCCTGCTCTGCTTCTGCCCTCAGTCCGAGTTTGAACAGAGCCAGAACAATTCTGCACGGAACTGTGGGACCAGGGCACGGTGCAGGCAGCGTGTTAGAAAAGGGGTGATGGTTTCTTTCCTGCCTGGTGTCACTGATGTGTGTCCTGTCCCTGTAATCAGGGGCATTCCAGGTGTGGTGAAAGTGCTGGGCTGTATTGTTAACAATAATTATTAATAATAACAACAGTATTAATAATAGTGTATTAGCAATAATAATTATAATTCTCTCCTTGAGAGAGGAGAGAAAAGCAAAATAACCCTGTGTCCTTGGTGGGCCTCCTGGACACTGCACTGGTAACAAACTGAGCACCACATTATCTGCAGAAACTGTGGATCTCTTCAGTGTTTCTGCCACAGTGCCATGAGAAGTGTGTCTGTTACATCCAGGCTCCCTTACACACATGAATATTCACTGTGATTAATACTGCAGTGAGGGATGGAGCTGAAGCACTTGGAGCTGAGTTTCTCCTTTTCTCTTTGCAAAAACAAGTGTGATCTTGGGTTTAATAGAAGCAGAAGAAACTTTAGTATCATATCCCAGTGCCATTTATCTCTTGCCTCCAGGGAAGACATAACATTTGCTTCTGTTCTTACCAGGAAATTTCCTTGAGGCAACTGTTAAAAATTCTGAAGATACTCCAAGGTGAACCGTGATGATAAAAGTTGATGATTGAAATACGAAATGCAACAACTTTCTGGTGCCTGACAGAACAAAGTTGAGCACACGTTCCCCTTTTTAAGGACATTTTGTATGTGCTTTTAGCAAAAGCTCCACAAATCTAACATTTCTCTTACTAATTTATTTGAAACTTCTAACAATGAAATTACAGGCACAGTGTCAAAAGTGTTTTTGATACCACGGCTGCTTTTTTATGCAGTCTCATGTGAGTGGAGGAGTATTTTTGTGTCTTCCTCAAAGGTATAAGAAAGAAGTCATGGAAAAAGTTGTCTTCCAGTTCTTTGTTAACACTCAAGAGTTTTCTGTGTTTGAACATGAATATCAATATTTATCTCAAAGCCAGAGCACTGTGCAGTTCCCACTGTCAGGGTTTTGTTGAAGGTCTGACATTAAATATGCACAACAACCAAAACCTTATCCTGGAAACCAGAACAAATTAATTCCCTTGGTTCCTTTCAGCTGGGGCTGGGTGCTCCCAGTGGTCCAGATGTGTCACCCAGTGCCCCTGCGAGCTCTTTCCCTTCAGAAATTCATAAGAATGGATGTGATGTTCTTGCATTAATTCTTACATGCCCTACTTTACTGACCACGTGAACAGCGTGTTTGTCACCTCAGAACGGGCACCTGAGGAGCTCCTGGAGCTGTGACCTGCCAGGGATGCTGCACGGGGACAGGGGTGGCCCAGCTGGGGTGTCAGGGGCTGTTTGTGTTTGCTCCCTGCAGACTCGGGCCGGGAGCTGGTGATCACAGACCCGGTGATCAAGAACCGAGAGCTCTTCATCTCTGACTACGTGGACACCTACCACGCTGCTGCCCTCAGGTCAGTCACGGGCTGGGGGCACAGGGGCTCCGGGGGCTGGGGGCCATTAACACCCAGCTCTGCTTTGTCCTCCTCTCCCGCAGTGATTAATGGTGTTCTCTGCTCTGCTTCAGCAGGGAGCTGAAGTTCTGCAGGCTCCTTGCAGTGCCACTTGGTCAGGGGTGCTCAGCAGGTGCTGGTTCCCATCGCTGCCAGCTTGGCTTCCTGCAGAAGTGCTGCCTTTCCCTCAGTGCCTGATTTGCCCTCTTAGCAGTGCCATCTCCTGCAGCACTGACTCTCGGGGTGTTGCCCTGGGTAAATTGCATTAAAGGCTTTTTCTGAGTGCTTTCCATGGTCACAGAGGAATGGCCCAGGTGTGTGCCCTGCACTCTGCCCTTCCCCGGGGCTGCTTCCCTTCCTCTCTCCAGGCTTTTGGCTGAACTGCCCAACCTTGATAGGGCTGAGGGAGACACCCTCACTTCAAATGTTTTCAGACCCCAACAGCAAGACATTATTTTTCAGCTGATTTTCAGCATGCCAAACATGCATGGATATTGTCAAAATGCAAATTGAATAATCTCCCTGATAATAGTGCTCAGATGGTGTTTCACCAGAGCCATCTGGAGACATTTTTTTGTTCAGAGTCACTTTGCTGAAGCCACTTACTTCAAGACAAACTGGCTTCTGTTCTGGTTGGGGGGAAAGTCTTTGATTTACATATTAGACTTTTTTTTATAAGCTCAGAGCATTCCAGTGGTGTGCTAGGAGCCCGTGGAATTCCACAGTGCCTCTGCTCCAATTTTAAATCAGTGTTCCTGCAGCCCGGCTCACAGGAGCTGGGCTGTCCTGATGGAACCAGGCTGGAAATGTGCTCAGACACTGAGAAACTCAACTGTGTGTCTGGAATTTTCCCTGGGAGTGTTTTAACTTCCCTTCTACATCCTTTCAGTTCTTTTTTCCCCCCTTTAAAGAAAGATAGAAATGGAAAGATAAAAATGGAATATACGTGTGTGCCAAACAAACTTGAAAAATAACCTCTGAGTGTACAAGATGAGCATAAGGATAATTGCACATGGTGTTCTTGCAGAGAGCGTGGAGGAGGCAGAATGTGTCGTGATGCATGAAAGGTTAACATGAAATTCTAATTTATTATAATATGAGAATATTTCTCTGCCCTCTGCAAACAAATGGCTCTGGACACACAGTGAATTGATGACAAACTGGGAAATAAAACCAGTGATTGTAACTACCAATCTCCTGCTCTAACCAGTGGAAAAATTTAACTAGAGGGTAGTTGTAGATCTCTGTGGAAGTGTGTAATAAAAGTTATGTGCTTTTTACCTCTCTGGTAAATCTTGCTGGTGAAATGCAGAACTCCTAGTCTGAAATGCTGTGAACAGGATGTGCTGCTGCCATCGACAGAGATAATGCAGCTTATCTGGAAAATGCTTATTAGCTGGCAGGTGAATTTTTGAAAAGAAGCTGAAACCCTTTCCCCAGAATACTTTAAAAATGTGAATTTAATGTGAACTATCAAAACAAACCCCCCCGCTCATTTCCTGTCTTTCTAAATGAGTAAACTTGGGAACCAGAGTCAGCCTCCAGCGAGATCACTGACCTTGCTGCTGGTCCTTTGGAACCTGCCAGGACCTGGGCAGTGTCCAGGGCTGCTTTTGGTCTGCCAGGAGGGCCATGGGCTGGGCACTGGGCAGTCCCAGAACTGTAAAAACTTTGCAAATTAGACTTTGTCAGGATTGCATTTCTAGCTATTGTTTGTTGGGCTGATTAAATTTGGGCTCGTCGGGACTGTGCTGGCTGCAGGAGAATTAATGAGTGTTTGTAGAGCACCATCTGAGCCACTGTAACTGCATTTCCTTCCCTTTGCACTGTGGGAAGAGCCCTCGTGGATTTTCCTTACAACAGCCTTGTATTTATGGTGTCTTGGACATTTATGAGAGCAAGGATGCCTGTGGCTTCTACCCAGATTGCACTGGCACTTAATTAAAGGAGCTGTTACTCAAGCTAGAATTCTAATGCCATTTTCTCCTCTTTCTTTCTTTCAGAGGGAAGTGCAACATCTCCCATTTCTCTGACATATTTGCTGCTAGAGAGTTCAAGGCACGAGTGGATTCGTTTTTCTACATCCTGGGCTATAATCCAGAGACAAGGTAAGTGAAAATGGCTTTTAAACTCTACTTCACCACTGACCTGAGCTGGTGTTCACCCAGAGGTTGGACTTGATGGTCTTGGAGGTCTTTTTCAACCTTAATTCTGTGAAAATTACTCGAGGGAAGAAAGGTTGAAATCCAGCTGGTAGGAGGGTGAGGTGGAAGGGATGCAAAGGAGGAGCTGCATCTTTCTGAGTGTGTGTTTATACAGGAGAAAAATCAGAGTACAAAACAAAATTGTGCAGTGAGTCCTGACATCTGGATGCATCTCTGGGTAAATAACATGCTGCTTCTAAACAGCTTCTTGGAAATATGGAAGTTTTTTAGAAGTTGCACATTTAATCAGAAACTCTCAGCCGTCTTGTTGGTTGAATGTACACACACCCTGAAAACACTTCTAAAAATCATTTGCATCTTCTAGTCAGCAAAGTTGCAATTTAAGTCACTTCTAAGAAATCAAATAGAAAGTTTTAAAGTGTGGAAATTCTTGCTTTCATATGTAAATAGTCATTCCAGAGTCTCATAGCAGGAATTCCTGGTTTGTGCTTTGCTGGCCTAGAACAAATGGGAGGTACAGAAAGAACTTTTTTGGGAGTCAGTTCATATTTGAGGAAGGTGTGTCCAGCATGCTCTGGGGTTTGTTCAGCCAGCCTTGGTCGGCTGTGTTTGGAAAGCATAGCTCAGAGCAGGCTGTAGCTTTGTTGTTTTCTGGGTCTAAACACAACTCTCTCTCCATGTATGGGATTTTCTGAGCACAGAAAATGCCTCACAAGTGCCAGCTTTGAGCAGTTTGTCGTTCAGGGGGGATATTTCCATGAGCACTCCAGTGAAAGGTGAATAAATTGGCCCAGGTCTGTGCCTGCTGGAAGGTGATTGTTCATTTCAGTGCAGAACACAATCAGCTGTGGGCCTTCATTTCCAGAGATGTCGTGGAGAAGAGTCTCATTTGAAGATAAGCATATAAATAATAAATATTTGAATTGTTACATGGTAGATTTACTGTTCCTAATGCAGATCTGAATCTTCGTGCTTCAGGGCATTGCCAGCCACTAATTGCTTGCAGTTAGGAGGGAGCTCCCTGTGTGGGTATTTATTTTATTGTGTAATTGCCTATTGATGAGGCTTCCTGTACCTTATTCTGAAGTGTCTTAATCTGTCTTTGTGGCTGAGAGGGGACTGGGCTGGTGAAACTCCCTCACTGGGGCATTTCCCCTTCACTCTGAGTCTCTAGGAGCCAATCTTGCTGGTGGTGGATGGTGCTGAGCCCTGGGAACATCCCCAAGTGGAACACAGTTTGTTAAAATGCTTTTGGAACATTCCTGGTGTGTTTTCTTTGGAGCAGCCCACCAAGGCAAGGTGTTCACGAGGTTTTCATGATGCCCCTCTCTGATATTCAGCACCCTCCTTGACCCCTGTGTGTGTCACTTCAGTGCATTTTGGGTTTCAGTGTTTGTGTTGGTGGCCAATGGATGATTTCTCCTGTGAAATGCCATTTTTGTTGCTGTCAGTGTGGTTTTAAACCCACTTTCTGTGTAGAAGGAGCTGTTAATTCTTCCAGCTACTGGAGAATGACGGAGCCTGAAAAGATCAATGAAATGACAAAGCAGAGCACTCAGTGATCAGCTAATTACTCACACTAGCCAGCTCTGAAAAGTAGGTTTTTCTTCATTTGGTTGCAGCCAGGCTTTTTTCCTAATTCCAGCTCTTCAATCCTGTATTTTGTCTTGGAAGGCTGACACTGACATCTCTAAGTATGCATAGATTTAAAAGCTGCTGAGTTTTTGCTTGGAACTAGAAATAACCAGGTATTATTCTACAAAGGGTTTCATGGCCATGGATCAAAATTCCTCCTCCCAAACATTGTTTGGTGTTGTAGAAAAAAATAATTCCAAACATTTAAGGCTTGGGTGAATTTCGGAATGGACGCTTTGGGAAGTGTTTGTGTTTCAGTTGTACAACATTTGCTTTTATTTTTAATCTTCCAGAGTGTTCTTGCTGGGGGATGCTGTGAGCTAAGTGATTTTTGGGGTGTCCTGTATTTTAGGGAATGGCTTTAGATCGTTTCAGCAGAGCCACAGGAGCTGAAACACTGTTTACTGAACAGTTAAATTATTGTGGTAGTTCATTGACGGAGCCAGGCTGAAGGTTCCCAAGCAGGGGGTGGGAGGTAACTGAGAATAAGCACCAAGGAAATTGTGTATCCACCTGTGCTACAATGAGAATTTCTCACTGGATTATTGTACCAGAAGATCAAGGTTTGTTCTGTGGCCTGATCCGCTTTGCTTACTCTGTCTTTCGGAATTCAAAATTTGGGAAACTTTTTATCCTTCTTTAGCCTCATGGTAGATTGAGGCATCTCAGAAAAAAAGAGGGAAATGCTCTGGAAAACAGAGGGATGTATCCTAATTGAAGCCCTGCGTGCTGCAGGGGAAGGGATGTTACCTTCATGTAAATGGTACCTAAGAGCATGTTTGAGAAATAAGCAGGGAGGTCAGGGATGAAGGCTGCTGCAGGAAGCTCAGGCAGTGAGTCAGGCCTGGCTCCTCGGAGGTTCACGCTGTGTTCACACGGGCTGGTTGGGAGAATTAATGTTCCTTAACTGCTCTGCTGGAGCTGCAGCAGCGGCGGGAGAACGCGAGCGCTGTGCCTCAGCTTCCCGCTCCGCTTTCCAGCGCACAAACCAAACCGTGCGCTTAAACGTGGAGCTTTCGCCCCTCCGAGCACCGCAGTGAAGGCTGAAATCGAATGCAGGCGATTTTCAGCAGCGGGAGTAGCAAAGCTTTGGGGCTGGCGCTTGGATCGCACCTGGAGCAGCGCAGGGGCCGGGCCGGGCCGGGCTGGGCTGGGCGCATTGGCCGTGAGGGATCCCCCAGCCAAGGCCCCTGTTCCCTCCGTGCCTCCTTCATCCCTCCGTGCCTCCTTCATCCCTCCGTGCCTCCTTCATCCCTCCGTGCCTCCCTCATCCCTCCGTGCCTCC
>VXAC01006661.1:102520-136333 GCA_013399225.1 Rhipidura dahli | reverse complement strand
GAGGGCGAAGTTTCTGCGTTCTGCGTGCGGGCTTAGGTCACAGCACAAGCTCAGTGCAGGCTCGGCGAGGTCTCCCAGCCCGCATGTGCCTCCATTTTGAGTTGGTAGAGTGGAAAAGGCAGAGTTTGAGCCGGTAATAAGAGGGCTCAGCAATCCATCCCAACCCACAAGCGCCTGTCATAGTCATGGATGATCCATTCAGCCCCTGCAGGTAGGCTACATCACTCCGGCCTCCCCGAAACCATGGTGATTTTTGCTGTTGTTCGTGACTTCTGCAATGTTTATGAGATCATTTCGTTGCTGTTGCATGTTCCTCAGAGCCCTGCCAGCAGGGCAGCAGCTGCTCCCGGAGCAGGAGGGCACTGCCAGGGGCTCTGCCTGCCGAGGGGGGCACGGGGAGAAACGCTGCAGCGGGGCGGCTTTTGGGGGGTTTTGGGGGGATTTCAGTGGAGCTGTGTGCATGCAGGTGCGGGCAGCTGCAGAGCCTTCCCTGCAATCGCTGCAGGAGTGCAGCCAGGGAGCGTTTGGGCCTGTCGGGGTGATGCCAGAGGAGGGTCGTGCAGCAGCAGCCATTGGTTGCTCGGAGGATGGGTGGTTCTCCCGGCGATGGAGGGCACCGGTGCCGCTGACACTGGCCCAGGTGTGAAGGAGAGAGAAGCAGCTGCCGTGGCCGTGTTTGCTGTCAGCCACATGCAGATAACGCCGGTGCATCTGAGCCGCAGCAGCGCTGCCTTGGGCTGTGCAGGCAGCAGCTCAGAGGCTCGGCAGGCTGGCAAACACAGCCTCGGGCTGATGGAATGGAGTGCAGGGCTTGGGCTCTGAGGTCCTTGTGGGACAGTCAGCGGTGTCACCGATGAATGTAAATGCATGTGTTGGTGGAGCAAACACAGGTGTGCAGCCTGTTCTCACAGGGGTCTGTCCTTGGCCTGCCGTGCTCCTGCAGAGCTCACCCCTCACCCTGGGCTTTGGGGAGATGCTTCAGTCAGGGGAGTTTTTCTGGGAGTTCCTGCAGTGTTTGGATTGAAAGGGGACAGGACTGTGTGTGCTGCTCACAGTGACATCTCTGGAACTCTGTAGCAGGAGGTTGGCCCTTAGCCCTGCACACGTTGTCACTCACCTGGCAGTGGCTGTGTCACTGAGGCTTGGAGGGACAGCGTATTCTCCCGTGGGCATAGAGCGACAGGACAGGGGGGAGCAGCTTCAGGTAACAGAGCACAGACTGAGATGAGAAATTAAGAAGAAATCCTTTATTGTGAGGGTGGTGAGGCCCTGGCACGGGGTGCCCAGAGCACCCTGTGGCTGCCCCATCCCTGGAAGCATCCAAGGTCAGGTTGGACAGGGCTTGGAGCAACCTGGGATAGTAGAAGGTGTCCCTGCCCGTGGCAGGGCTGGAACAAGATGGTCTGTAAGGTCCCTTTGAGCCCAACCCAGCCTGTGATTCTTGTCAGAAGCTGAGGAATGAGTGGTGAATAAACCTGCAGAATTCTATCCATGTCAGTGCCATGTCCATGTCTGTATCCTGATACAGATACCCCCAGTGTCATTCCCTTACCCAGTTCCTTTTATACCTCTAGAGCATAAAAAAAAAAAATCAAACCCACCTATTTCATGTGGATCACTGGTCACTTTTGCCATTGGCTGAAGCAAAGTCCTGCTAATGATGGCAGAGCTCAGTTCCCTTGAAATTCAGTCTGGCTGGATCACTTCTTAGTTTAGAGAGGAGTTTCCATAGGCCTGAACTTTTGGCACATTCTTATTCCTAATAAAGGAGCTACTTGAATATGTGCAGGAATCCATCAGTGCTCTGCAGGAATACAGGGATATGGCAGCTTAGCTTGTGTCCTGAACTTTGGTTTTAAATGTTCACTTCTAGACAGAAGAGAAGGGGTTGGGCAGCCAGTTTATAACCTAGCAGCTCCTCAGGTTTGTGTGCTCCTCAGGTTCACAGGGCTGTACACTTGGGTTTAAACAAAAAAAGAAAAGCAACAACACAAACGCAAACCCAGACTCCCTGCTCCCCCTAAAACCCACAGCCCTCCCCCAGAAAAAACAGCCCAAGAAAAGCCTGGGTGGCAGTTGGATGAGCCTGTGAGGTGTCCTGGTGCTGGCAGGGTCTGCAGTGCTCTGAGCTGCCCCGTCCTCCTTGGTCAGCCTGGAGCTGTGCTCCTGCAGTTCCTCCATTCCTCACGGAGAGTTCTGTCCTGGCTGGGTGAGCATAAGATTCTCCCAGTTCAGACCACTAGTAGGTGGTCTGGTGAGTCTGGTGACTCCAAACAGCTGTTAGAAATTGCAGGTATATCATGGGAAATGCTTGAATATTGTCCTTTGGATGAAGAATAGTCTCTTCCCTTTGTTCTGCCTTCATTTCAGCTTTTTTTTTCCAGGCATAAATCAGTAAGATTACCTCTTCCCCCTTCCTTCCAATTCTTTAGGATGTAATTTGTTTTAATTAGAGCTTGTTTCCAGGTGTATGGTGGAACTAGGGATACCTTCCAGCTCCTTTCATGCTTCCCATTCTTCATGCTTATCACCTCTAACACGAGCTGTTGCTTCTCCCCGTGTTTGCTGTTCAGGGAAGCTGGAGATTTGTGTTGTCAAGCAAGTTCAGAGCCCCAGAGGTTGATTATTGCCTCTGATCTGATGGAGCTGATGGAAGAGCTCCCTGCTGTGCTGCTGCCCAGTTGCACTGTCCTGCACAGGAGCTGGGGCTGTGCTGGAGCAGTGGTGCTGCTGTGGTGTTCAGTGGGGTTTAACAGGGAATATCTGCAGTGCAAAGGCACTGCCTGGCCATTTTAGAAACTGCACAGGACAAACACTTAAACAGATTCGTTCCACACTGGATTCATTTACACATTCACTCACCAGTGTCAGTGCTGCTTGGAAACAACACTCTGGTTCTGTTAAAATCACACGTAACCAGATAAAAACCTTTGCATTATGCAATGGTTCCCAGCAATTCTTTTTTTCTTAATTATGATCCAAATGCTGGTGTCTTCCTTATCTGGAGGTAAACAAGTGTTAGAGAGGTGCTCCATGGCACCTGCCAGCAAAATATTCCCCACACAGGTAATTCCTTTGCAGTAACCAGGCTGAATCATTGGCACCTCCATCCCTCCTCTATAAACACAATGAAAAAATAATGTTATCTTGAAAAAGCTTTTCCTGTCTGACTCGAACTTGTAGCAAGTACTTCCTTCTGCAGACAGCAGCAGGGTGCAGAGCAGCCTCCACGTCCTTCCCGTGGTGCCCCTGCAGTCAGGAGCAGGCTGGAGCTTGCTCTGGAGGTACAGGAGTTGGCACTTGTTTATTCATTCCTGCTTTGGAGTGAGAGCCTTCCCTCACAAGTTCATTTGCCTGAAATGCAGGTTGGATTTTTTGCCCAGAACACAAAATTGCTTCTGCTTTTTTTTTTTTTTTAAATTATAACACACTGTTAGAACAGGTTTTAAATGAAACTTAAACTTACAAGGGGAAAGAATATTTTCTTAGGATACTATTTCTATGAAATGAATTTTAAAATTTTGCTTAAAGAATGAAGGTTTAAGACACAGGTGAAGTCAGGGAACTTGTTCCTCTGAGGTATTTAACTCAGGTTTGTGGTAGTTGTGGGATTTTTTTGGCTAAAGGTTGACTAGCCTGGATGTGCTTGTCCCTTTTACATTTTGAAGTGTGCAGTGTATGAAGATGACATGCATAAGATAATTTTGGGTTAAAATTAAGGATCCACTTGGCTCAATATCCTGCCTCCCAACAGTGACCATAAACAGATGCTCTTGGCTGCGGTGCCAGTCACTTTCAGGCCCTGATAAACTGGTTTTTAATTTGCTGAACTTGGAGTGGAGTAATTTTGTTCTCTCCCATTTTGTCCCTCTAGAAATGGAACAAAATGATCCTTGCCAGATGTTTTTAGAACTGCCTCTGAAGAGCAGGGGTCTTTCATCTTGGGTACTGGACTATTTGAGTTAAAGGATTGTTTTTTTAAAAAAATTTCTGGGGAGTTTCTGTTAATTTTACATAACTCACAAGTATCTAGGAATTGCTTTACTGTGTGACACTCTCAGTGGATGTAGCAGATTATCTGGCCATTAATAATGACTGGTTAATCAGTGTTCAGTGTATGATTGCAGTTTATAATCTGTTCTATAATGCATATGTCTAACATGGGCTTGGTTTTATTTTGTGAAGTCTCTGATGTTGATACCAGGCTTCATAAATAACCCCAAATCTCATCAGATTCCTTGCTCAGTGCTAGAGCTTGTTATTGCTTATTAAAAACAAACCTACAAGCCAAACCCCTCCACATCCTGCCTTTAAGATGTCTTTCCTCTGTTAGTCTTTGGTTATATAGAAATAACGACCTTCTCCAGCTGTTTTTGGACACGGGGATGGCTGAAAGCACAGGATCCCCTGTCCTGGTGCATCCTCTGGCGCCAGTTCCACAGCCCTGACCCTGCTCCTGCTCCATCCCGGGCTGCTGGGAGCTGGTCAGGCTGAGGACACTTGGGTGTGATGGTGGAAACTTCCTCTGCACGTGAAGTTTGTGTCACTGATGTGCCCATGCCACACCAGGCCGTGGGTTTTAGCAAGCTGGCTTTGGAAAGCCTTTCTGGAGAGCTCCAAAGAGAATCAGAAACACAGTTTGAGAGGAGGTTTGTGGCTGAGTGAACTGGCTGGTTTAGAAACCTTCTTCTGTTGAAGCATCCCTCTAATTTAATTAGGGATCACCTCAATCTGCAGAATCAGGGACGATGATGCCTGGGGTGGTTATGTGGGTAGCACAGAATGTTGTCCTGTGTGTGATGTTTGGGTTCTGGTTTTGTTTTGGGGTTTTGTCGTGGGCTGGTTTTTTGAACTTAATGCTAGCACTGAGTTATTTCCCTGGGGTTTGAGCTGTTGCTGGCTGGCAGAAGCTGTCTGAGAGCCAGTGGGAGTGCAGCATGTGGGGAGAGCACTGAGGGCACGGTAACCACAGCGGGACAAATAAACCCTGGCTGCTGCTGGGTGCAAGGAGCTGCACAAGAGCAGAGCTGGTTCCATGGTGCTGCAGCAGTGCCACCTCCCTCAGCCCCGTGCCAGCCAGTGTGAAAAATGTGCCCTTACTGCAGAGCAAGTCTCTTGCTGAACTCTGGCAGTAAAAAGGGGAAACACAAAAGGAACAGTTGCACCATTTTTGAGATTCCACCTTGTCAGGTGGTCCCTGACGGACCACTGGGGCATCCAGCCCATGGGGTCCCATCAGGAGCCTGTCAGCCTCCTGGCAAAGGCCTTCCCTGGATGTGCTGGGCAGGAACTGGCTGGGATTCACATCAAGGACGGGGCAGGGCTGTGCACAAATCCCCAAATGCCTTTTGCCATTGCCTCCAGCCTCGGGAGAGTTTTGCTGTGAATTCCCAGCCGTGGATCCTGCCTGGCTCTGGGCATTCTGTACCAGTGGGTCCTGGGCCCAGGTTATCCCCAGAGCTGTTCTGCTGTGCTTTGGGGCAGCTCTGGTTGCTGTGTTCCAGTCCTTCATGCACTGTGTCCATGGACAAGGGCCAGCCTTGGTGTAACTGTTGAGTGGTGTGAACAAGAAGGCAGGTGGTAAACAGAGGGTGAAGCTCGTTTCTGTACTGGAAATCGTGCAGAAACTGCTGTGTGCCAGCCTTCCTCCCTCTCCCCTCCTTCCTGGGGCTGGGAAATGAGAGCTCTGCACCAGCCTGTGCTGCTCCAGTCCCTGCTCGTCCTCACCTCTGACCTGTTTTGTCTCAGTGGTGCTGCCTTTGGCCTTGAACCTCCAACCTCCCCTGTTGCTTCAGAACGGAGAGGACAAAGCTGCACGGAGCTGAACATCCTCTCTCCTCTCCTGGAGCTGTGTGGAACAAGGCTCTGTGGATCAGAGCGTGCTGCTTTGCCCTGCTCTGCCACAGGAGCCTCCTGCCTTTTTGATATTCCGGCGCTGGCTCCCAGCTCCTTTCTGACCAGCCCCTGTTTACTTTGCAGAACACAACGTTGCCATGGCAACAGGTTACTTTTCAAAGGGAACATCTTGTCATTATATTTAATCCACTGCAGCTGAGGAGGACTGAAATATTAAGTTGTTGTTGCTATGGATACTGCTTTGTTACAGCAGTTTCTTTTGTGTCACATTTCATATACAGTGTTGGCTCCTTTTTTCCCTTTCCCATCGAATAAACACAGGATGCCATTCCATTCTTATTGTAATTGCTCTCACCAATATGATTTAGCTTCAAATCTGCAGTGCATTTTATTTTCCATAGCAAGAATTTTTCTTTCCGTTTGAAACCCATTCCTGGGGATGTGGAAACAGTAAAAATTATGGAGCAGATCGTGTGCCCTTGAGGAGCCAGGGACTTTGTGCCCTTTTAAAATCCCAATGGGATGTTGAGCAGCCTGCCAGAGCTTCCTGCACAGCAGCTCAACTCAGCCCTGCCCTCACCTTCTGGGCAGGGGAGGGAGCACCTCCAGGTGTGGATATGCTCAGGAAATGGTGCTTGGGTGATGGAATGACACAGAAATATTTCTGCCCATGCTTCATGAGGAATGGTTGGAGAGCCCCACTGAGTTCCCACAGAAAGAGTTGGGAGCAGAAATCCCATCCCAAACTTGGCTTTTAACTTTGCAATTACAGGGTGCTCCAGCCTCGATTCTTAAATGCCTTATTTATCATATTCAGCGTGGGGCAGCTGAAGAAATTGGGAGCTGGGGGATATTTGGTTCTTCCCACGTGAGCTGAAACCAGCCCAGTGTTCAGGTGGGTACAGACCCTGCTGGTGCAGCCTTGGCTGGTGCAGGGCTGGGTGCAGCTGCAGACGCTGCACAGGAATGTCGTGAGCTTCACTTACACTGATGAGTAGGGATGTGCACGGCCTTAAAATGAATTCTGGGAGGAAAGGAAGAGTGTCAGCATTTTCTGTTGTCAGCTTTCCCTTTACTCCTCACAGGGAAGAATTCTGACACCTTGTAGCTGAAAAGACGTAACCTGGTATTTAATGTATGACTTTGTAAATAGAAAATTGATTTCCTAGTTCAGTCATTTCCTCGCATAACCTGAAAACAAGAAAACAGTGTCAGGTTGTCTTGCAAAAATATGCATTGGGGGAAAACATTCTGATGTGTTCTCATTGTTTCCTGGAGGCTTTTGGCTCATATTTGGAGTGTAGGAGAGTAGCACAGTCCCAGCCCTGCCACGGGACACCTTCCACAGACCAGATTTCTCAACACACCTGAGCATCCCCTGTTGTTTTCTTAATAAAGCATTCTGTTTGCTTCTGTTCCATTTGCATTGGAAATGCAATGACAAAAAGGACAGAATATGACCCTGAATTTCATTAATTGCAATTCTTTCTCATTGCTGTTTTTCCTTTGTATCTTAGGAGGCTAAACAGTACCCAAGGTGAAATCAGAGTTGGACCCAGCCACCAGGTAAGGGGTTTTGTTTTTTTTTGTATTCCAATATCCAGAGATGCTTTTGCCTCTTGGTCTGTTCAGATGACAGTTGCTTGAAATTGCATGTTTTCAGATACAGTGGGGTTTTTTAGAATAATCTTTATATGACTCACTTCAGTGAGTTCTTTAGAATTCCTTAGCTCACTTACTGAGGTTTTTCTGTGTCAGATATGTTGATATGTCAATGATTTTCAGTAGCAGAAGTGCTGTTGGGTTAATTCTTGAATAAGATTGGAGGAATATGAGTAACTGCTGGAAGTTAAAGAAGTGCTTTAAGTCATTTGGATTGTTAAAGTAGGAATTGAGAAAGCTGCTGAGTGTGTTCACACACTGGAAAGCAGAATAAGGTTAAGACTCTAGATGTTCCTGGTATGTTAATTCTAATTTGAGAGAAATCCTTCATAAGCATTGGAAATAATCTGTTCTTACAGGGTATTAACATACAACTTGCTCTGGTTCATAGGGCCAGATCTGTCACTGGGAACTGAGGCCTCTCCTTTTCCTCAGGAATTGACTTTGTAGTGTCCAAGTGCTGGCTTTTTGCATCCAAGTGATGAATATTCATTGAGACCCTCTTCAAAATCTTGTTTAAGAACTAGTGAAAGTAAATATTTATGGAACCCAGTGTCACATTCTTAAGGATGTTTTGCCTTCAGAGGAAAAAAGTCCTTGGCAATTAAACCTGTAGTGTTCTTTTCAGTAGTCATAACAAGAGTGCTGTAAATGATACCTTCAAAACAACTTTCATCTCAAATTGTCATCTAATATTTTGGCAGGCATTAGTCACCCTGCTCTAAGGTATAATTACCACATGCATTTATGGATGGGGAAAAAAAGAAGGAAGAAGGTCCATTGATTTAGAATACTGTTAATTCATGCTTGCTTCATGCTTCAGACTTCCATTGTTCTCTCAATCATCCTTGTTTCTGACAAATGTCATGGCTGGGAGGATTTTCCCAGCCTGTTAATGAGTGTGAGGTGGTGTGTTTGGGCCCAGGAGGGGTTGGTTGTAGCCGTGGTAGGAGTCAGACCGAGGGTGGAGTTTCCTGCTCCCTGTTCTGCCTGACCCACCCTGAGGAAGGTGTGAGAGGGGTCTCTGCTGGTCAGGGAATGGATGTGGACCCTCCTCACCCCCCTCAGTGAGCACGAGGTGGAAGCAGCAGGATCCAGAGCCTGGGCAGTGGTTTCTGATGACTCTGGTGGTCAGTTGTGCAGGTACAGGTGTGTCAGAGGCTGCTGGGTTGGGTTTTCCCCAGGGCACAGATCCACCACGCTTCTGCCTGTGTCAGCCCAGCCAGAGGGACACAGGCGTTGTGCAGGATTGCAGAATGCTCAGAATTCACCTCCCAGGGGGAGCACAGTGGGTCTCTGCTGCACGTTCTCCTGGGACAGCTTCTGGCTACAAAAAACCACCAGGGAGGTTTGGAGGCCCCACCCCTGGATGTGGCACTCGGTCCTCTGGGCTGGGGATGAGGCAGGGGTGGGTCACAGCTTGGACTGATCATCCTGGAGATTTCCTCCAGCCTCAGTGATTCTGTGATGAAGAGGAAGCTGCTCGTGGGAGTAACTGCAGTAATTAAGCATCTTCCAAGGGTACAGGAGGCTGAACGTGGGCTTGTGCAGCCCCCTGGTTGCTGAAGTGCCTCGCTCTCACAGAAATCCCAGTGCTGGCTTATCCCTTTCCAGAAGAGAAGTTCAATGACATATCCATTTTCCCAGGCAAGAAGTAAAATAAAGTACAGATTAAAGAGCAGAACATGAAAGACATCTGAACCTGTGACTTGTAATTACTGGTTATGTATAAATGTTGCCTCTCAAATACGTTTAGCGTTGTAAGTATAGGAGGTAATTATAGGGCTTAAAAGCTGTTTCTGAAGAGGCTCTCAGCTATCTCATCTCAGAGCAGTAGATGACTAAAGATGCTAATTGGGTCTCTGGATAGAGTGTAATACTTATTTAGAGGCAGTGTTCATTTCGCTGAGCTATCTCCCTTTCAGGAAATGTCTTTGTTTCTCTTTACAGTTCTAATGATTTACTGAGCATTTAATTTTAAACTTAGTGTCAAATGTCTGGGGCTTCTTGCTGATTTAAAGTGGGACACGTATGGTAACTACCTTCTTGCCTCCCTTTGTGTTCTGTGAGGGTTTCAGCCTGGCAGGCAGCAGCTGGATCAGCACCCTTGTGACAAGTGCTGTGTCTGAGGGGGAATTGTCCATCAGCTCTGGGCTTCCAAACCACACAAGTTGTGCAGTACAAAGCACTTTCCTTTCAAGCTCTGCTGTTTCTGTGTACAGAAAGGCTTCACAGGCATTGGGCTGAAGTGGTGTTAGCCCTGAATAATTGTCAGAAAAATCACTGCCCTTCTGAAGAAGGAATGTTGGATAAAGGGAGTGGGTTGGGGCTTGATGCCTCAGAGCATCCTCAGAGTGCTGAAACTTGGAACAAATCCCTTCACCACCTGTTGTCTGAACATCTTCCATCTACCAGATCATACTATTCCAGAGAATTTATGAACCTATGTGTCCTCCTGACATTAGGAACAACTGCCATGTCTGTATGAACTCGTTTTGCAGGCCAAGCTCCCCGACCTGCAGCCGTTCCCTTCCCCGGACGGGGACACGGTGACACAGCACGAGGAACTCGTGTGGATGCCAGGAGTCAACGACTGCGACTTGCTGATGTACCTCAGGGCAGCCAGGTGAGTTCAGCCACCATCCTGCTGGGTGGTGGGTGCCAGTGGCATCAGCTGAGATGTTCAGTTTGAGATGAGAACGCTCAGATTTGGGCCAGCACAGCATCTTCCCATCAGCTGTGGCTCTGGAGTTAAAGTGCAAAGCCAGCAGAGTGTGCTGGCATGGAGTGCTGTGGGATGGGTGACAAGGGAGGAACTGCTCCAGGTGGAGCAGCTGGGACAGCAGAGGATCCCTTCAGGGAACCCTATTGAGAGCTCCAGTTTGCATTTCAGTTCTTCCCTGGTTTGCCTGGTGGGTTCAGCAAACCCACTGGTGGGCTTCACAGTAATTCAGAGTCTCAGTATGAATTACTTGTAGCTTGCAAGAATTCAGAGGCTGGGGAATCTGCAATTTCAGACAGTTTTCTGGCATAATAAAACCAAGATGACAGCTCAGAGTTTGCTGTGTCTGCTGAGACTCTGTTCTCCTGTCTGCAGGTTTCATCTTCTGTAATCCTGATCAGGCTCTGCTCCTATGGCAGTGCAGACTTTTAACTGATGAAAGCAAATTAGATTGGGTTTTAATGCCGGATTTATTCCGTGTGCTGAGGTGACTCAGCTCTGCAGTTCTGTGCTGCTTTGCTGCCCTTGTCCCATAGTGTTGCAAGGCCCTGAAATTCACAATTTAAGGTGTGAACGCAGAGTTTGTGTATTGCACAGTGTGTGCATCCAGCAGCAGCTGAGGAATTGACCCCTTTCCCCTCCTTCTGCAGGAGCATGGCAGCCTTTGCAGGGATGTGTGACGGGGGATCCACAGAGGATGGATGTGTGGCTGCCTCCCGGGACGACACCACCCTCAATGCCCTCAACACAGTAAGTGACCCCCGTGGGCAAGGACATCCTTCCTGCCATCCCTGGGCCACCTAAAGCAGCGAGTGCATCACATATTCAGCATGTGAGCCAGATTTTGGGGATCACATTTTTTGGTAGTACCTTCCTTTCAAATCCCAGCTGATTCTCCTGACTCTGAGCTGCAGAAGTTCAGTGATGAACTCGTGGGTAGTGCCTTGAAGGTGACCCCAGTGAGTGTTTTTGGGAAGCTGCTCAGGTCAGGGCCACCAGCTGGAATTATGACTTGCTCAGCTGCCCCTGCCCTGGCTCTTGGGCTTTCCACTCAGCCCAGCTAGTCTGGAGTTCCAACTGGAGTTAAAATGCCTTCATTCTTCACAGGGAAGATGTTCCTTGTGTTCCTGGCTGAGTTGTTCCCTGGCATCCTTCTCAGAGACTAAAATTCCTGTTAAGGTCAATAATGACTAAAGAGGTTTTGGAATTGGAATTTCTTTCCCCTTATCTATAATAAAAGCCTAATGCAGAAAATTCATTTAACTTCACTGCTTCGCTATCTACTTTAATTACTCCCTTTAATCACTTGGCAGCCTGAGGAATCTGCAGTTGCACTTGTAGAGTTCTTGCTTCTGAAATTAGATTAGTCCCAAAATATTTGGTTTTGTTCTTCTGGTTCTTTTCTTTTCTCTAGTGCATGTCTGTTTTAGAAAATGCTTTCCTTGTCCACTTTGAATTTTTCTAGAAAAGAGTTTCCTTATAAATAATAGTTCTGTTGGGGATATTTTAAGAAACTTTGACTTATTTCTGGGACCCTGCTTGTTTGACTTTAAACAGTTTAGATAGGTCACTTGTTGTCCTGACAAAATGGTACCTTTTTCAGTTTACCACCTATTTAAAACAGATCAGATTTATCTGATAAATGACTTGTGAGCCTCTTAACCTGCACTAAGTTGTGTCTTTGTTTAGAAATTATCATATGCAACCCAGAAGATTAATGTAAAAGAAAATGGTGTGGTATGATTTCTTATTATGGAAATCCAATAAACTTTGGAGGAGCACTTCACATAAATCAGTCCTGACAAGCTCCTTTGCTGCTGTTTTATTTATGTAATAACAGGTGCTGTAAGCCCCCAGAATGATCTATTGTTAATTATGCCAGATAGAAATGAAGATCATGGAAGGCACAATGCAACATACAGACATCACATACATGTATTTATTTATGTCTCAGCTCAGTGAAATGATAATTCACTCAACGTTCCAGGTGAATTCCAGCTCCCATTCCTTTGTTTGGCTGTTGGGGTTTGCTGCCACATTTGTCACTGTAACCCTTAGGAAGGAAATAAAGTTTTCATTTGGAGTTTGCTGCCCTTCTGATGGGTGCTGGTGTCAGACTGGGAGGGCTGGAGGAGGACACAACAGCTCCTGCCCATCTTTCACCATAATAATGGTGAAAAAATGATCCCAGAAAGCTCATCCTGCTCTCTGGGGGGAAGGTGGTGCCAGGTGTGACAATCCAGGAGGGATGGAACAAGGTGAATATTGAGCATGAACCTTGTAGCTGCTGCTGGCAGCACTGAGGAGGGAGAGCTGGGGAAATCCTGGAGTAGTTTCTTCCCCTCCCTCCTTCCCTCCTCTTTGCCCTCCAGACTGTGATTTAGCATCAGATGTGGTTTAAGATCCTTTCTGTGTCCATACCAATGCAAAGCCAGAAACTCATGACCTCTTTTATCCTTTTGACCTGTGCCTGCTGGTCAGAGGTTCTGCAGTGCTGTTCCCAGAGATCCCAGGTCAAGCAGGAGTTAATTTACTTCTTTGTGCTCAGATCTGACAGAGTTGCAGAGGAATAATTCCATCCCAGTGGTCAGCCCTGCCTGGTGTTCTGCAAAACAGCAAACCCTGGAACAGCCACTGGGGCTGGCAGGGTGCAAACTCAGTGTGGAACACGAATCTCTGAGGTTTTGCTCGTGGTTTTGCTGGGGAAATCAGAGCCAGGCACTCCTATTTATCCTCATAAGGTGAAAAAATAGCACCACTTAAGCTGGTGTAGTGCTACATGGAGGAGAGACCAAACAATGATATGCTAATATTGTGTAAATCTCTCTTTACTAATAGTGTTGTTGTGCCTTCTCATAGCTCTGCTGCATGGGAACGTGTCATTATGAGTGACAAACATGACAGTGTAATCTCAGTGCAAGGAAATGCAGTTCTAACTAAGATGTCACCCAGACAAATTACTCCCTGTTTTAACTTGCCCTCAGACCAGATTTTCTTGTTCATTAACTACAGACAAGGTTGAAAGCATTAAAAAAAAATATTTAAATATATGTTAGCATTTCTTCTCATTACTAGTTTTGCTTCTGGATGAGCAGTAATGAGCAGCTGCTCTGCTGGTTCACACGAGGTAGGGCAGCACTGCAGGCCAGGCTCCCTGCCCAGACCTGTCAGGGGCTGGAGCCACCTCCATGCAGGAGACAGTTCTGGGATTTCCATCCATCCTCATCCTCGCTCCCTGGGGAGAAACTTCAGTGCTTTATTTGTAAGATGACTCAGGAAGTTCTTTTTACAGAAACTGTTGAAACAGGCAGATAAAAAAGGGCCAAAACCAACTGGTTCTAAAATTTTGGGGAATATGCAAAATACTCCTATTTTTTGAAAAGTTTTTTTAAGTGCTGTTGTAAATTTTGCAGGTAATTGGCAAGTTCTTGCCCTGGCTGTGTGTGGAGCTCTGGCCATGCCTGCATTGCCCCACAGCTGTTTTGCAGCTGCATTTTGGGCCGTTTGGCAGCTCCTGGCAAAGTGGCTGCATCCCAAATGTCAGGCTTTTTAATCTTCATCATCAGCATTGCTACTTAGGTGCTTAAAATAGATTAGAACTGGATGGAAGAGATGGAAGTTGGGGGGGGCTGGTTTGTTTGATTTTGTCTGATACCCAAATAATACCCTAAAGGGCACTGGGGGCTCCTGTCTTTCTGGGTTTTAGAAATGGTTGATAAAAATTAAAAGGAGCATTTTCCATTTTCATAGCAGGGCAAGGATGTCCATAGCTATAAAGAATATCCATAGCCCACTGAAATTTGTCAGCTCTGCTACTGAAGGAAGTGGCCTGAATTACATTTTGTATTAAATTGGGTGCTGGATTGGAGTTATTACACCCAAAGATGGAGCTGCTCAAGCCAGATGGCAGCAATCCCTATCCTGCTTCTCATTTTCCTCGTCTTTTTCCTCCTCCCTCATCTTGGGATGTGATTTGTCCAGGACAAGTCATCGTCCCATGGAAGAGCCAGCTCTGGAACCTGGAGAGCTCTGGAATTCCAGTGATGTCCCACCAGTGCTGGACATGCTGCAGCCCCACAAAATTGGGTTTGGCTGAACGATCCCTTCTGCTTTAAGGTCCAACCCAAACCAAGCTGGGATTCAGTGGTTTTGAAGCAGTTCAGTGAAACTCTCATGAGATAGCAGCAATTTTTGCCTTGGAGAAAAAGGCTCTGGGATCTCACTGTTCTTAATGGACTGCAATTATTTAATCCTGAGTCCTGGATGCAGCCTCACTGAGCTGGGCTTTTCAGGGGAGGTCATAATGGCTGTAATTGCCAAAGGAAGCCTTGCTGGAGCAGGAGCTGCCAGATGCAATGCCACTCTGCTCTAAAAAGGTCACAGCAAAGGGACATTTAAATTAAGTTATAAATTACAATTGAAGAACAATATTTTGATGAGCAAGCCCAGAGATGTCAGAGCTGCAAGATGTAATTCATGGGTTCATTACAGACTGGAGGTGCCTGACAGCTGAGCCATGCCAAAGGAGAATTTATTTGCAGCATCACCCAGACAGAAATGGCAGCTCTGCTCAGGGGCTGGAGTAGGAACTGGGAGCCTTGTGGGAATGTGCAGGCTTGATGGTAAAATCCCTTCCCTGGCACCTGGCTTTCTTTAATAGCAATATAAAGGAGGCTTTTGGACATGTGCACACTCAGACTTTTTCTTTAATCCTGTCCAGAGATGCAGAAGTTGCTGTATTTTCTGTTTTAAGGTACATTTGTGGTGGTTCCCTGTGTTGCAGTTGTTCACAGATAAAATGTCACGGTGGTGCCAAATTCGGATGGCAGAGTTAATGCTAAAAATGGAGATTCTCTGGCTGACTGGACAATGATCCAGTGTTTGCAGAAATACCTGGAGAAGTTCAAGCAGAAGTTAATGAAACCAGAGGCAGTCATCATTAGCTGTTATTTATATCTTTGAATCTTGCCAATAAAGTGCTCAGATATATTAAATGACTGAAAATGAAAAGCAGAGAATGAGCCAGACTGGAACATGTAAATTTAACTCCAGCACTCAGAGAAAATATTTTTCCTTTCTGCTGCATTACCTTACTCCTGGCATTTATAAAACACTCTTTTTCCCCTCCCACCTGCTAAAAGTAACATTTTTCAGGAGACTCTAAGCCTGTAGCATGTTTTCACATGGGTCTTCTCTGTTCCATGGCTCTTCTGTCACATCAGTGCTGACAGCATTTGGGATTGGTATTAATGTAATTACTTGTTCAGAAGTTAATGCTCATATTTTCTGTTGCTGATGTGGGACAGCCTTGTTGGCCTGTAAAGTTTTATTTTTCTGGAGTAGCTGCCTGTCAGACCAGGCTGTTATTTCTGGGCTTGTCTGGTTTTTTGGTGGTTTTTGGGGTTTTTTTGGGTTTTTTTTCAGATTGAGCTGCTTGGGCAGTGGGGCTGCCAGGGAAAAAACACGTGTTGTCCTTGAGGCAAAATAAAGATGCCCTCCAAGTTACAAAGAGGCTTTGGCATTCCTCATGGTTGGGGAGGGAGCAGAGGGGGAGGGAAACAGAAGCACCATTCTCCTCAGCACTGTCACATTTCCTAAGTGAAAAATCTTCTAGGTAGTGGCACGCACAGAAGAGAAGCATTTGCAAGGTGAGCTGGCAAAACAAACAGTGCTTTTTTCTTTGAGATGGATTTGTTCCCAGTGCTGGAGTGCAAACAAGGAGGAGAATTAATGTGTACCCAGCAAAAAAGGCAACATCTTATTTTCATGCCTGTAAGTAGGCACTGCACACCACAGGAGCCTTAGAACTAATTTTTTTTAAAAAGTTGGTTTTATTTGAGGCAGTTTTGGTGTTCGAGCAAAGCCAGTGAGGGCTGGCACTGCAGGCTGAGCTCTGAGCAGGGCTCAGGTGAGGGGGGCTCAGCTCCCTGTTCCCCTTCAGGCTGGGTTTACACTGGAAGTTGGAGCTTTGTTGGTTTTGGTTGCCCTGCAGGGAATTAATGACTGCACCCAGTGCCTGGAACCTCCCCCGAGTTGCCAAATAAAAGCTGGAAATTAATAGAAAACCACTCTGGTTTAGTTTTCTTTCTTTTCCATCTTCTATTCTTCAAGCACTCGTCTCTCTGCAGAAACACCCTGTTTGTGTTGTTGTTTTAGTTTGTTGGTGAGGCAAAAAAGAAGTTCAGGCTGCCAGTTAAGAATCATTTGTGTGTGTTCTAAAAACACACTGCAGGTAACAGCAGAGCTCTGTGCCCAGGAGTGACCTTTTCTTTTTGGAAGTACTTTTTTTTTTCCCTTTAAAATTCCCCTAAGTATTCAAAACTAATGAATGCCCCAGTAACTTGGTGGAGGGGGAAGAGCACCTTCAGCAGTTCAGATCTGTTCCTGCTGACGACAGGAGATTTCAGCCAATTTGTGTGAAGTATAACCCATAATGTATTAATTTTTATTTTCTCATGGCTGACATCACATTGAGCCCTGTGAGTAGAAGGGAGCAGTGTGACTTTGGCTTAAACATTACCTGGGACAGGTTGGGGAAGGAAGGGGAATGCCTGCTTGGTTTAAAGCTGCTGCTTCTGCTGCTGAAACCTCAGTTACCCTTCAGGTTGGTTCAGTTTCACTTCATACAACAACAGTAAAAATAATTAGGCAGAGAACATCTCATGTGGCTCCCTACAGTGGTTTTTTCCCCTCCAATATCAGATCACTGCTAATTCCTTTGAGTGATCTATTTGTCTTCTTTATTTTTCAGCTACATGAAAGTAACTACGATGCTGGAAAAGCCCTGCAGCGCTTGGTGAAGAAACCTGTGCCAAAGCTGATTGAGAAGTGTTGGACTGAAGATGAAGTGGTAGGAAATGATTTATCTCCTCCAGCCTTTAGAGTTCACGTTGCTTCTCTTGCTTTTTTATGTTTGTTTTTTTTTTTTTCCTAAAGAAGTTACCTTTATGAGCAAGAAGAGGACGGGTGTGTAAATAAAAATGCACATACATGGGTATATAAATGAAAATACATGGGTATGGAAATGAAAAGAATCTGTTCCAGTGTAAGACAGGATTGCTCATGGAAAAGTGACAGGAGAAAAGTTTTGTTGACTTTTTTTTTTTTGCCTTGAGTAGGTCAATTTTTTAGCTGGTTAATTGGTGAAGTGTTTAAAGAAGTAAACAAAAATAAAAAATGTTACCTTGTTAAGCAACTAATAAAGCTGGCACCAGTGTTAGAAAATAGAACTGATTAATGGAGGAAACTTTCTCAGTCTCTTAGTGGTTTTAATTATTCAGGCAATGGCTGGAGAGATTTTTTTGAGCTGGAGGTTCTCTGCAAGGCTGACTGACGTGTGCTCTGCTCTCTCCTTATTTAAACCCTCCTGCAGGAGCTCGAGGAGGGCTGGGCCAGCCTAGAGCCCCTCTTTGGGGCTGGTTCCAGGCCCAACAAAGAACCTTTGTGGCTGCCTGGAGCCAGGGAGGGAGGAGGGAGGATCCTGTGCTGGCCTGGCAGCCACACCAGGGCGTGAGCACAGAGCCTGGGACACACTTTCCTGATAAGTTCAGCACTTATCTTGTCACCAAAGGGAGGTTTGTGTTGGGAACTGACTGCTGGAACAAATCCTTGGAGTGCTCTGCCCTGTGTTTGGTAAGTTTGGGTTGAGGTTGCTTCAGCCTGTGCTCTCTGTACATCCAGGGGTAAATGGTGCCAGCTCCTTTTTTCCCTGTGTAGCTTTTTTTTCGCCCCTCCTCATTTTTTTCCATCAGCTGCCCTGAGCTGTGAGTGCTGGAGCTGCTGCACTCGGGGGTTTTGATGATCAGCCTGTGTTAAATGAGAGAGTCAAGCCTTACCAGTGGCAAAAACGAAGTTTATTGAAAAGTGAAGCATTACTGCAAAAGTGCAGCCTGTGAGCACAGAGTAATGATCACTGACTCCATAAATCATTGTCAGCCCCAGCTCATTTTATCATATTTGTTCTTGTTCTGCTCCATCCAAGTTTCCAGAAACATTTGGCAGCCCTCCAGCCTGGGCAGAGCCAAAGATCAAACTGTGCTCTTATTTATAGACAGCAAAGCTCCACCTGCACAGCCTCAGAGCCTGTTGGTCCCTGCAGCTTGCAGACAGCTTCAGCCTAAAGCAGCTGTGCTGCATTTTGGAGCATTTTGGAGCCTTGAAAGGGAAGTTTCCTTATTGCTGGCTCTGTGAAACTGAGGAGAGCTCTGCCTGATCCACTGGGTGCTAAAGCTGCCCTGGGAATTCTGCAATGAAGTATTTGTCAGAAAATTCTGACATGTCAAACCCTAAGTCTGGCCAAAACAATCAAATTGTGGTGACAGCCTTAACTGTGTGTGTCCCCTTCATCTCAGGGTGGCAAGTGATGGAGCCTCCAGTGATGGGCTGGGCTGAGAATCCCAGAGACACAGTTCTGAGGGAAAGGAAGACCCAGGTCCAGTCCCTGTCCTTATTTGGGCTGGACTTGTAATTAATCTCTTCTTGCAGCCCAGCAAATGTCTGCTTAAGTTTTGCAGTTGGATAAATAAGCAGATCCCACACCAGCNAATAATAATAATAATAATAGAAGTAGTAGTAGCATGTTTTAAACTTCTTTTGTGGACTCTCAGCTGCCCAAAGACAAAACCTTTGTTTTTCATTAGAGCTGCTTTGCTGCCTTTGACCAGACTGTGAGGTAGGAGCTGCTTGGCAGCATCAGACCTGATTAAAACAAAGGATGGGAGTTGTGTTATTTTTACTGCTGCTGATGTGGTTGCAGATGTTTAGATGGAATTAAACAGAGGGTAAAATTGGCCACTGATTGAATTACATGAGGGCTGTGTAAATATGAAGACGGAGGTTTGTTGTCTCCCTCGTGTCTCTGAACCTGTGGCTATTTTTAAACCTTTTTTTATCCTGGTATGTAAATTCAGAGGCACAGAGTGGGAGCCAGCCTTGCACACTGCCTGTGAGAGCCTCCTGCGCTGCTGTGTGCACGGGCAGCTCTGAGCAGCTGCTTCCTGTTTGTAAAGGCTCCTTCCCCACCTGACAACATCAATTTCCAGCACAGATTTGATGGGCAGGGCTTGGTTTCTCTTGTAATGATCATGAATTCACTTCTGTGGGCAAGTTGGAGCAATTGTCACATTTAATGCCTGACTGAGGCCCGTTCTGAGCACACACCAAGCTCCAGCAGCATCACCTGGTGCTGGGGGGCTGCAGTTCCCATGGAAAGCAGGGTGGAGGAGAGGGGTTACTGGGGGAGAAGCCAGGAGCAAAGTTGTCTCTTTGTGATACAACTGATGCCTCTTACAGCTTTAAATCTCCACTCAAACCCAGCACAGGATGTCAGAGCAGTGGCAGTGCTCTCTGCACATCGTGGTCACCTCAAAAAATGTCCCTTTGCCAGGTGTGGCATTTTGGATGCAGGCAGTCAGAAACCCCCCTGCTCTGTTCTCCACCTGGAAGCACTTCAGAAGTGCCCTGGGAGTGGAGTTTGGAACCATCAGCTGCATTCTACAGTGCCTCTGTTTCCTCTGGGGTCTGCCTTGATGGTAGAGCTGGGTCCTTTCCACAGATCCCACGTCTGAATTTCTTCAGCTGGGGTTAACCTGAACATCCACATTCCCTGCTGTGGTTTCTGTGGGAACATCTCCCAAGACAAATTGTCCTTATAAAATTTCCACATGTCTTGGGACAAAATCTCCTCTACAGAATTGCTTTTATACTTCAGTGAGGTTCAGTACAATTCTGACCCTGCACTTGCTCCAGGTCCAGAAATGAGCTCTCATTTCAGATCAATAACCTATCAAAGAGCTGTAGTTTATGCAGGTACAGTGGGCATTTTTGGTTTTGGTAACCTCATGGAAAGGTTTTCTGTTCTGGAGTGCTTCATGTGCTGGAAATGTGGCAGGAGAGGAGCTGGTTCTGTTCCTCACCCAACAGCTCTGATTCAGCCTCACCTTTTTATCTCTTCATTCAGAATGTGCTTTTTTCTCTCTTTATCAGAAGTTCTGGCAAAATCAATAGGGCTTACAGGAGAGAGAAATACGCATCAGGACTAAAGGAACCTGCAGTTTATTAGGTTTTTAATTAAACATGATGAACACATTTTAAACACCACAAAGGCCTGGGGCTGAGCTGCATCTAATCGAAACAGATTAAGTCACCCGTCCACACTTGGGTAGTTATTAATTCTGTTTACTTATGCATGCTTGCTACAGGCAGAGTTTGGTGCTGCTCTGCTGCAGTTTATTGCACAGGGATGCTCTCCTGCATGGAGCTGTGCTCCTGATTAGCATTCAGGTGTTGATTATGAACAACACTGCTGAGGCTTATTTGAAGCACCTTTGGAGCTCGGGGCTGTGTCTTCCAAAGTTAAAGGAGATCTGGCTGAAGCAGTACTTAAACATTCTTTATTGGGCAATTCCTCCCTTTTCCTCTGCACTTTGTGCCATCCATGCTAAATTCTCTACAGGAAGCTGCCAAGTGTTCCTTAGGAAGGTTTTTTCACTGTGTGCCTCTCTGTGCAGAACTGTCAATGCCACCCCGTGACATCCCTGATAACTGCCTTTTATCTTGAAATATTCTGCCTTTTAAATATTTTACATCGCTCTTGATGTCGAGTGGTTGAGGTAAACAACCTCCATTCAAACAACCTCCTCAATTTATGTGCAGGGGTAGTTAATCCTTGCTGGTGCTAAATCTTAATTGGCCATGCACATCGATTTACAAGTTCATAAATTTTAAAATATCCACACCTGGCTTCAGCCTAAACTCATTTATCATAAAATACAAGTGGAGATTCTTCTGCCAAAAAGGACAAGATACAGCAAACTACTTTCCTAATATGTTTGCAAGTGTTTGTAATCCAGCGTGGCAGGTCAAGGAATTACTTATGCAAAACCCACAGACTTATTTGCTTGGCTTCTTTGCCTGGAATCATCTTCAGATGTCTCCCATCCGCCCTTTTTGGAGTGTGTGCTCGTGAAAACATTGCTCTCATGGCTCCCTCCTTCGAAGCCAGGGCTCTTCAGATATGCTGGGAGACAGAGCTGCTTACTGGGGCAAAAACACCATGAATTTTATTTACTGATTATGTGGCAGCTATAGAAGATGGAATTCAGAGCCAGACTGAAACAGAGCCTCTGGAATAGTCGAGTGGAAAAAATCATCGAGGGATATTGGAAAAGCTGAGCAGCATCTCAGGGCAGACTCCTGGAGTGGGCTTGGAAGGTTAAGGCACCAGTTACTGCTTAGTTTTATTGTTTTACCCACAAAAAATAAACATGACAGTCCCACTAAATGAACTTTTTCTGGAATTTAGCAATCCAGCCACATTTGCAAGTCTGTTAATCAGTAACAGTTGAAACTTAGCTGAGCACTGAGATAAAAAACCTCCAAACACAAAGTGCTGTGGCCTTGTAGGACCTGTGTTTTAAGAATAAACAAGATTTTAGTTTAAGCACGTGTGTGAAGGCCTTGTCTGTGTCTTATTCTAAGAAGTCAAAGTGGAAAAGAACCATCAGCCCTCACAGTCAAAAGTGACCAACGAAGGATGAAATTATTCTGCTTGGGGGAAAAAGTTGATATTTAAAGGTTGCATAAAATTATAATTACTGAGCAGCTGGCAGGTTTACAAAATGCTGAGGTGCAGTACAGCTGGAAAATACAGGGTGTATTGCAGCTCAAAAAGGGGAATTTAGTTTAAACACAGGTTCCTAGATGAAAGATAACAATCTTTTGTTTGTGATTAACTTGCATCAGTCTTTGATCCAAGCCCTCGTTGAAAGGGATCAATACAGCACATACAGCACCGAGTTTATTGTCAAGTCCTTTTGGAAATACGGCAGTGAATTAAAAATCAATTATACGTGCAGAAAAGTTTGTGTAGGGCAATCAATTCTGTCCTTTTAGTTTGCCAAAAGATTCCATTGTTTAACCAGCTGTGAAAAGGAATGAATTTTAAAAGCCTCCAGCAAATGAGGGAGCCCAAAGGGGCGGGGGGAGAGATTAAAAAAAAATTATTTCAGCATTTCATGTTCAGCAAAGGCTCTTCAGGGATAAATCTATAAATCCTGTCAGTGACCTTGGCTTCAAAATGGGTGATTTCAGTGCTTTCCCTGCTGCTGATCTCTGCCCAGCTGCCAGAGCAGTTGCTGTTTCCTTTGCAGCATCATTGTGGAGTTTGTTGATCTGCCACGTGCTTCTGGTTCACCGTCTCTCTGCCTTCACGTGGAATATCCAAACTGTTCAGCACTCACCGTGCTGCTGATCCCAAAAACCAACCCAGCAGCTCTGCCCTGGCCGGGAGCCACGGCTCCAGAGCCATTCCTGTGTGGGATGGAAATGAAACTCCCAGCTCCAGCTGCAGCTCCAGCACCAACCAAACCATCCGTGGGTGCCTTTTCCAGAGGCAGGTCTGCAGCCCAGCAGCACAAATCCCCCCTCAGCTGCCTGTTGCCAAGGGGAAGGAATGTGCTGCTTGGAAGATTAATAAGAACGACAGCGGTTGATTGTCAGAACCATGTTTTCCATCTCATTTTCAAGGACATCTTAAAAATGGAGCTCACACGCGCTCCTGGAGCTCTCCATCATCTCTGGGTGTTCATTTCAGCTCGGGAATGGCCCTGGGGGATGTCAGGGATTGCATTTGTCCCTCCCAGAGGGCAGATTTTATAAATGGAGAGGGCCAAAGAAGCTGTGCCTCCATGTTCCTGAGCAGCAGGAGGCAGCTCCGTGTCTGTGGGCCTTTCCCAGCCCCGTGGGCAGAGCAGGAGCTGGAACGGAGCCCGGGCCCTGTGCTGGGGACAGAGCAAGCCCAGGCTCCTGCCAGGACCCTCTGGGTGACATCCTGCCCCTGCCACAGCTCCTGCCCTGACCTTTTATCCAGATTTTATCTGCTCAGGGATCCGGAGCCTGGGTTAAATATAACCTCCTGCTATATCCTGTTCTGCAAAAGGAAACTGAGTCATGACATTCTGAAGAGCAGCTGGGAGTGCAGGGATCATCAAAATTCGGGATTTTCTGAGCTTAAGGCTTTTGTAACAGCAAGGGAACCGAGGGAGGGATTGTAGTTCACCTCTGGTGGTTGTGGTGAAACCTCTTTGCTCTGTGTCTGAATTTTGGGGGTGGGAGGTTCCATCTTGATTTAATTGTAAAACTGACTTATTTACTCCCCATTTCTTTGTACATAACCTAATTTCCAAATTCTAAGTTGAATTTATTAAGATAATCTATGCTCATAAATGCTGTGGTTGGCTGTTAAAAGGCTGCTGGTGTCCATCAGGTACATTTCACAGTTGGCTGTCCGTTCTGAATCGAATACAGTAAATCACCTCAGAGGGGTTTCTGCCTGATGCTCATTGGTGTGCATTACCCCAGCTTCTGGGATTGCATGAGTTTCTTCACGCTTTTGAAAATGGTTTTATAATTTAAATAGAAGAAATGCTGGATACCTACCTGTTTCCAGGTACTTTTTGGTGGTGGTGTTTTGGAAGTGCTATAAATAGTGTGATTTAGATTTAAGTTCACTTTTTCCAATAGTTAATGAGGGGTAACTGGTTTCTTGGCTTTTATTAATGGCACCATCCAAAGCTTTTGGATTGATTTAAGGCTATTTCAGTGCTGTCATTTCAGTAGTTCGGTTGAGTTTATCTGTCTTGCAGGTGTTAAGAAATTTAATTTATCCACAGGATCCTCACCTCCTCAGCACCTAAAAGTGCAATTGGAATATAGTAACAAATAATGAAGTGCTTTGATGTTTTTCTGTGTTATGTGTATGATAGAAATCTGCAGCTTCTTTCCAAGTGATTTTGGCTCAGTCCAAGTTGATGCAGGTAGAAGTGTTTCCTTTTCAAATGCTTATGTTGGAATTACACTTTCTTAAACTCCCAGAGCCCGGGAATGGATTACTTGACATGGCAAACATCTGTTTTATTTTGGAGGAGTTGTTTGCTGTCTGAATGGCAATTTGCTGTTCCTAACAAGATTGCTTTACAAACACAAAAACCCCAACCCCTAAAACAATGCAAGTGCAGACAGATGACAGCGTTGTCTGCAACTTGACAAGATGATGTTTGATTTTTGAATTTTTTCTTCCCTGGTAGTTTGGGTCTCTGTCTGAGTCTTGACTTTGATTCTTTCTTTGAACACAGAGGCTGACAGCCCCAAACCCCCAAACTTTCTGAATGTCACTGCATTCTCTGTGTTCTGCCCAACAGCTTAGCTGAGAATTGTTTAGTCTGGCCCAGTGGCCGTGGCAGCAGCAAATGACAAAATGCTCTTCAAATGGGTGTAGTGGCATAATTCCTATTGAGGAAATGTTGATTACTGTCACAATGTGGATGCTCTGTGTGCTTTAGTGCTCAGGGCTTATCTTTCTTGCACAACATAAGCAGTATGAATGCCAAAATACACCTCATTTGCAAGTGCTGTTTGCATGATAAATTTTATTTTTCTAATCTTCCCTATCAACAGAACCAATTTTTTTTTTAATCTTTCCGATGACATAAAAATGCATTTTAATGAAGCAAATTATCAAGCTTTGTCTCTTCTGTGTACGAGCAGGGCGGCCACATTCAATTAGGCTGAAAAATGATCATTTGTTCTATTACAGGCTGTAACAGAGCGAGTGGAAAACCATGATCCATCACCAGTTGCTCAGCTTTATGTTACTTAAATCACTTGCCATCCTGTCAGGGGCTCGGAATCCTCCACGGGAGCCATTATTTAATTTAAGTTTGTACAGGTGTCACTTGTTTGATAATAGGCTGCTTCTGTAGTAGATGAATAGGGACTAAATATTCATCGTTTTCTGCATCCATCCCAGATCCCTAATGAGTTACAAGGATATCAGTGCCAGTAGAGCTAATGATTATAGTGCCATGAAAGGAAATTTGACAGCAATAAGGACTTGATCTGGAGGGAAACTGCACACCTTGCAGTGGGAAAAGGTTCTTCCCCAGAGGGTGCTGGGCACTGCCCAGGGAATGCCAGAGCTCCAGGAGGCACTGGCTGGGATTGCTGGGGTGTCTTGGGCAGGGATCAGAGTCGGATCAGTGCTGCTGAGGGTCCCTTCCAGCTCGGGACATTGCAGGATTCTGTGAGTTCTGCTGGAGATGGAAAGGCTTCGTTTGTTTCTGAGCCCAGCCAGACCCCAGAGAGAGCCCCGAGCGCCGTGCCCGGCTCCTCTCCGCACGTGGGGAGCTTCCCTCTGCCTTCCCCGTGCTCAGAGCAGAGTCACACGTGCTGATCCCTGCCCAGGGGGCTGCAGTTAAAAACTGCTGCTCCTGCCCAGCGTTGGTTTTGTACTTTGTGCCTCGTCCTTTTGACTGTTCTGTGGCGAGGGCTCACAGAGCTTTTGGCTTTGTGGTTGTGCTTCAGCTTTTAGGGCCTTTTGACACCTCCCCTGCTCCCCCTGTGCGTGTTCCACCGTGGGTTTCCCTATCCTTTTGTTCTTCCCTCCTCCCCCCAGCCCTCTCACAGCATCCCTCAGATTTATATGGCTTTTAGGCTGCGTGGGGAGATTGATCAGCCAGGCCTTATGCATTTAGAGGAGCTGATAAATGACACGGCAGCACATTCCCCTCCACTGCTCTGGAATAACTTCAGCGCTCAAATCAAACATCCCATTTGCCACAAATTGGGGAAGGCAAAGAGGGCAGGTCTGGTTTATTAGGGTGCATATTTCATTTATCTGTTATGGGAGGTATTGTCCAGTTCTACGTGTCTGGGGAGGTAATTCCAGTCTCAGCACCACTTCCCCCTTGCCTCCCTCCCCTAATATCCACCTTCGAGGTTTCCCTTCCAGTGTTTGCCTTTGTTGCAGCTGCGTTTCTGGTCTTTTGTTTTCAAATCTTTAATCATTTCCTCTCTTACTTGTGGTCCCTTTTTCACAACTGGCCCCATTCCCCCCCTCCCTGAGGATGTGTCCCTCAGCCTGGAATTTGATTTTGCCATCACCAGTATTTCTTCTTTGCATGCTCAGGTGTCTCTTCACTCCACTGCAGCCAGACTTACTCTGAGAGGAATTTAGGGAGTTTCCAGAGGTTGCCTGGTGTCATTTTGGCAAGGGTCAAAAATGGAATTTGTATCTGAGTGCCTGAATTCCATCCTGGGCATCGCTGCAGTCACAGCCCCACTGTTAATGATTTACCTGGGAAGGCACCTCCAGAAGTATCTGCCTCTCTAGAGGGATAATTTTCATTTTGTCTCATTATTCTTGGATTTGTTCATTGCTCCAAAGTCTGGGGGCTCTTGAAGTGCTTTTATTTGTTTCCTTCTGCCATTTGCATAAAAATCCCTATTTGATGGCAGAAACTGCCTCCAGAGTAATTGACAAGAATGGCTGAAATCCCAAGGGAACAGCATTTCTGCACTAAGGAACTTCCCCTGGAAATGCTGTGTTTGAGCCTGGAAGGATCACACAGGATATTTCAGGTGGTCTGAGTGGTGCTTTTTTGTGCTTGGTGTTTCAAATGGTTGAAAGGACCCAAAATGTCCCAGTTAGAGCCAGCTCCAGCCTTTCATAACAGTGGATGTGCATTTGCTGCACTCTGTATGGTCTGTGTAACAGAAGGAGGATTTTCTGCTCCAAGAGATGGAGAAAAAGGCAATGTTCTGATGTTTAAGGAGAAAGCCTGAGTGGGAGTGTATTTTTGGGATTCAGAGTATGTGAGGAAAGAAAAAGGCCAGTATTCCCAGCTGAGGGATGAGAACCATTGCTTGGGAGTCTGGGAGGACAGTGCTGTGATCTCTTTCTCACTGCTTGGATGTATCTTTATCCCTGCTTTTGGATCCTGTACTGTGACTGGTTCCATCATGTTCAAAAAACCCAACAACGGGAACTATGAATTATTGCTTTAGAAAATGCATTTGTACCAAGTCTGGGTGAACAGGAGTTTGAGAAATGAAAACAAAGAGCTTTTCTTTTTTTTCTTCTTCCATTTAGCTTGAAGTTTGCAGGTTAAGTGGCTAAATTTCTTCTCCTTACCTGTTTTAAAGGGAGGTACTTTGATATGCCATGGGAGAAAGGAGGAATGTCCTTGAAAAGGAACATGTCCAGCTCTTGCTTTTTACTCGCTCTTTGGTTTTGATGTACAAGAAGGCTTTTTGTATATTAGCATTTTAACACCAGTTAAAAATAACAATCCGAAATGAATCTCTTTGTGTACAGAAAAGGCAATCTGAAGTATAATCAAAAGCTTTCTGTTGCCTCTTGTCAGCAGCACATTGTTTTGCTTTTCTGGGTCACGAATGTGCCAGACCTTTGTTCTGTTTAACTCTTAAAAGGCACCTTTAAAAACTCATTTATGTAAAACCACACTCAGATCACTTCAGCTTTGTTTTCAACACTGGAAAACTGTTGATTGCAGGAGACAGAGAATGTCTGATAAACAGAAAGCTCTTTTTTGTCAGCGAGGGCAGTCTCCAGTTTGGGGGGGGGTTTAAGGTTGGTGCCCACAGAAGGGATGAGCTTCCACTGTGTGAAACGTGGTTCGTGTGCCACGGGTTGGTGAAGCTCACGGAGGGGCAGCTGCCTGGGGACAGCAGCTGGATGCTGCCTGGGGACAGCAGCTGGATGCTGCCAGGCCTGGATCCACCTGCCCCACCCGCACAGGAGGATCTGTCTGTCAGCACAAGCTCCATCCGGGGCATTTAAATGTGAGCCTGGCTTGGCCGACTGGATTTCTTGCTGGTGGAGGTGATTTAGCTGAATGGAATGAGGAGCTGCCTGTCTGTGCTGCTGGAGGACAGTCCCGAGGGAGGCCCGGGACTTGTTGCTCCCTTTGGAAGCACCCCCTGTGCGGTGCCAGGGGTCTGGAGAAGGGAATGCCTCCTCTTCCCACTCTTCTGTTAGCAGAAAAGAGGGAATTGCAGACTGAGCAGGCCTCGAACAACAGGGTTCATCTCTGCTTGCCTCTTCTTTCCCTGCTGGAATGTGGGACCATTAGCAGTGACGTTACCTCGGCTGATAATGCCTGGAATAATCCAGGAATTATTCTTCCAGGAGTCGATGCTGTTTATCCAACACCCCTCCAGAGCTGCAGAAAAGGAAAGTCCGGTTTCCTTTTTTCCTGCTGCTTTAATGCCCAGGCAGGGTTTGATCCGAGCATCAGCTGCTGCCTGGCACTGCGGGCTGGGCTCGGCTCGGGTTTCTGACTTTATCTCGTTTAGGGGATCGCATTTCTGCTGCCACACGCTGGGTGATCGCTGGGTGATCGCTGCCTCCCCGCAGCTCGGTAACAACCGGGAATGGAGCGGAGCAGGGAGTGGGTTCCTCCCAAAAGCCTTTGGAGCTGGGCTGTGCCCGGAGCAGGGGCGGGGAGGCACAGGGACCGGCCCTGGGACATCTGTCAGCAGCTCCCGTCCCTCCGTCCGTCCATCCCTGCATCCATCCCTGCATCCATCCCCGCATCCCTGCTGCACAGGTTGCCTGGCAACCCGGCCCGGAGCCTCTCGGAGCAGGTCGGGGATGATTTATCGCGGGGCCGGGCAGGGACCCGGGGGGCAGCGCCGGAGCTTTTAACGGGAACCGCCTGGAACCGAGGGCTTGGGAGCATTTTATCCGGGCTGAGCAGTGAGAGCGCCCGGAGCCGATAATCAGGGTGCAATTAGAGCAAACAGAAAGCTCCTCGTTTAGACATAATTGATTTTTTTTTCTCTTTTCCTGTTTTGTTTTGTCTTTCCCATCGAGACTCCCCCACAGACACAGGTACAGTGCAGAATGGGAATCGAAGCTTTGCCTGGTGCTTTGGGTGAACCTGAAATCTCTCTCTTTATAAAAATAGCTCTGGTGAAATCCTGATGGGAAAATACAGCTGGGGTCAGCACAAAAGGTTAGCAACACCCTGACAGCTCCAGGCCCGGGGTGAAGGAATAACTGAATTCTCCCGCAGCTCTGGAAATGTCTGAGAGCTGTTGTGTCACCTTCAATATCATGTTGCCTTTCATGCAGACTCTTGCATTGATCCCTGGCATTAAACAGAGGAGGGAGAGAGGAGTTCTGTAAACTGGCATTTAGGTAGTGGTTCATGCTGTGGTCACACGGAGAACTCTTACCCCCTTGAAACATCACCTTCAATAAAGTAAATGGGAGGAAACTGGGGCAGCCTTTAGGTTGAGGACCTCAGCTCAGCTCCTTCTGCCAGCTGGAGTCCTTTTCCCAGCCTAGTTGTGAAGAGGGATGGGCAATCCGTGCAAAGCATGTTGACAAGAGCATTTGTGTGTGTCTGAGAAGGCAAAGAGGAGAAAAAGGATGATGAATCCACTCTGACCTCCTGAATGGCAATATAAATACTTTATTGAAAATTCTAAATAAATGTGTTTGTAACCAGTAATCCTGCTCTGCATGCAATCTCATTTAGCCAACTGGGTATGCAAATGTGCTATTAATGTGTTTGCATCCAGTATAAATACACAAATCTAATCTGTTTATATATGTCATTTACACACAGCTGTGCTCACGCTCACTTAATACCAATATTTCCAGCCAGCGAGAGGTACCATGGGAGCTCCATTGTTCCCAACAAAAGCAGCTCCGTGGAAGGGGGGTCATTATCGTTGCAGGATCTTTTGGCATTCCCTCGAGGGAGGCTGTTAATGACTCTCCGTCTGTGGCTGTTGTGGGTACTCGGAGCCCAGGCTGGGAGGTGCCTCTCCCACCAAGCTTTGGGCTGAATCCCCCACACTTGGAGGCAGGCTCTCATTTTTCAGTGTAATTTTGCAGGAAGACAAAGCGATCCAGTTGGGAGGGAGAGAGCAAATTGGTGGGCACGTTGAAGGCTTTCAGCTGATCTGTTCCTCGTCAGTTTGTTTACAGAGGGCACTTGATCTCAGGGGCAGATGGCCTGGGGAGTGTAAGGTTTTTGTGTGGGTGACCAGGGGTGCAGTCTGGAGAGGGGCTTTGAATTTCCAGTGAGAGCATTCATGCCTTGTCATACACGGTGCTATCTAATGAATACCGTCAAAATATTTTGGTTTTCCACGTCTTTGAGTGAGAGAACTCGGTGAAAACATAACTTTATTTTCAGAATGCCACAAAGGTTAAAGGATAATTTTGTCTTGATACAACAGAATTATTTCATTTAAAAAATATTGTCAGGAAAAGAAACAGAGCAGTATCTGTGATCTGTCTGGTGTAGGGGAAGGTGTCCCTGCCCATGGCAGGGGGTTGTTACTACGTGATCTTCAAGGGCCCTTCCAACACAAACCGTTCTGTGATTCTGTTAAAAGAAAGCTAAATTTAGGGTTAGGATGTATTTTGCACTGTTTTTCACAATCTGCTGTTGAGAGGAGGTGGAAGCAGCCCCGTTCTCCCAGCAGCAGGGCCTGAGTGAGGATCTAACCCAGGTTTGTGTAAGAGCCACCTGACACCTTTAGGCTGGGTCTTCATAATGAAACTCCCAGGATACCTCTGTCTCCTCTGTTTGCTGTTAACTATGAAAACCCCATAAATTTTCCTACCATATTCATTATAATACTTAAAAATATTAAATATGGAAGGTGGGGACAACTTCCATTGACATCTGCCTAAAAAACCTTGGGCCTTTCCAGGCATGCACTAAACCTAATTCTTTCATAATAGCAAAATCTTTCATTTTATTTGCTTAGAATTAAGGAAAAGGTTGAGAGAAGAACTTGCTGTTCTTGGATGTAATCTAGAGGGGAATTATTTTTAATATTTTTTTTAGAAAGATTGAGAAATAAAATCCTTATTTCCTGGATTGAGAAAGAGCAGAAAAGGCCCTGTGTGTTTGTAAATGTTTTGCATTACACAACGTTCTTCACTCATTAACCAGGTGGAAGTCACAGGAAGGGGATGAAACAGCACATGGAATTTCTTAGAGAAAACACATTTGGTCTAAACTGGACTGAAGCAGCAGCTCAGCAGAGAGCCCTTAGCAGCAGTGATGAGCGTGCAGGTCCATCAGGGCTGCACTGCCTGGCCGAAGGTCTCAGTTGGAAGCCCTAGCACTGATCAGGTTGCTTTTGCAGTGGATGATGTTATGGGCACCACGTTTCAGCACCAGCTTCACCTCTGGGGGTTTTGGAGGGAGAGCAGCACGCTGGAGCTCAGTTCCCTGGTGGAAGCCGGGGTGCAGGGTTTGCAGCAGCCAGTTCCTCCTGCCAGGCTGTAATCTGGGGATAATGGAAACCCTGACGCACGAGCTGAGCCCCGGCTCTGCACTGGCACTGCCAGCCCCGTGACAAACGTGCCAGCTGAGCTCTGTCAGGCACAGCATAATGGCTTTGTGTATCTTGTCAGGAGGTTTGTTCCTCGGGATAAAATATGGGACCTGCAAGTAACACACGGGCAAACATCACCACGCTGGTTCCTCGTTCTCCCCGGGTTATTTATAGCTCCCTGTTTACGCGCAGGATGCTGCAGCATCTGATGCATCTCATCAAATTATCAAACGGCATTAGGAGGCCTCGTGTTGGGGCTGGGCAATAGCCATGGAAACCACTCCATAAAGCAGAACTGTGTCTGTCAGCACCGAGCGCCCCACAAGCCGTGGGATTTCCTAAAGCTGCTTCACAGCGCTCGTTATCCACAGCACTTTTTTAATTGTGGCACAGTTTGTCTTCAGTGAGCAGCACAAACAATAATGCTGACAGAATCCTGTCATAAGCAATCTTTTAAAGTTCGACAGAAGTGGTAAAATTGAAATGTTTGTCCTAAAAATCCAAATTACGTACTTGTAAAAATGAAACCATTGTGCTCCAAAGCCACTTTTACTTCTCATCCAAACTTATCCATAGGTCTGAGCCTCGTCGTTGCCCCAGCCCTGGGTTGTGAGGCTGTTTTAGCTTGGCAGCTGTCGCTCCCAGATGCCTCCTGTGAGCAGCGCAGCATCTCCTGCAGCACTGACACACGGACGTGGAATTCGGTGCATGTCATTTGTGCAGAGGAGAGCAAATTCAATCAGTGTCAGGCAGTCTGCTTTGTGAGACACTGGAGAGCAACAGGTCACCTCTGATTTGGTGTGCAACTATTTAGTTCTTTTATATTTAAAACCGTTTTGAGGTCTCCGTTGGGCTTGACTTGGAGAAAAGGAGGAGCTGCAGGGAGAATGGGGCATGATGCCTGAATTAATGGAAGACTAGAATAGGCAGGAAAACTGAAAATGTTTTTAAAAAATGCATTGTTAAGATTTAGAATTAAAAGCTATTTTAATTGCTTGCATTGGGGTGTGTTAGCTGCCACCTTCCCTTGCCCAGAGCACCAGCCAGAGGGTTGTGGTGCCAGGGCAGGGATTCTCCCACCCCAGCATAATGAGAATCCCTTGGGAAAATAATTCACGTGGTAAAAACGAGTATATGAGTGCATTAGGGACCAGCTTTTCTCTGTGGGCACTCAATATCCTGCTCTCTAGGTACCTGTGTGACTTCTGCCCGTGTCTGGGGGCTGGTACCTTGCTATCAGTAAAATTTTCCGTGTTTGGGAGCTCAGGCACCCCTTAAACGCTTGAGTTGGGGTGCAGCGTGGGCTGGGGTGAAGGAGCAGGTGGCTGTGAGTAAATCACACACTGGAAGGGACTGTAATCCCCAAGCCTTTACAACTGGTGGTTAATTCTCATCTCCGTGCCCCTGGGCACGTTCTTGGCGAACTCCGCAGTCTTGCTGGTTTCGAGGGTCAGGGTTAGGCGAGGATAGGTCCCTGTGGGAGCAAACCTGCAGAATCTTGAGCAGGAGGTTCCAGAGGGGCTCTTCCCTCACACCCAGGGCCGTGCTGGGGGCTGCTGAGAGCGCTGTTTGAGTTCTTCAGATTTACCTTTCTGGGATTCCTGGTGCCCTTCACAACGTGGGAGCCTCCGATCACTGCCCACCTATTCCAGGCAGGTGTTTGCAAAAAGATGTGGTCCTAATTACACGAAGCCAATTTGAGGCTCGTTTCTCTTTAGGGAATTATAAAATCTCATCTCCCTCCCTTCCCTGGAATAGTAGGGCCCACATACTCAACATACAATATCTTTTTTTACAGGCAGAATTTGTTATTTACTCGTCGTTTATACCTGTGTACAGTGTTTATAGAAACAGAAAAGGCCTTTTATTTTTTTGCTTGTTCCTTTATAGGGAATTATGAACGCTCATTTCCCTCCTTTCCCTAGAATAGTAGGGCCCACATACTCAACATCCCTTACCGGTTTTGCCGGCAGAATTTGTTATTTGCTCGTTGTTTATACCTGTGTACAGTGTTTATAGGAAAGGAAAAAGCCTTTTTATTTGGGTGTTCGTAGGAAAGAATGAAGTCCTTCTGTAGAAAGTTTGTCCCTTCCAGAGGAAGGCACTTGATTTAGTCTTAAATCTGCTGTTGCTGCTTCGTGCTGGGGATGTCCTGGGGGGTCGTGAGAGGGTCGTGGCCGCGTCCCACGCCGCGGGCAGGGGCTGGTGCCGGGGGAAGGTGCTGGGGAGAGGACGAGGACGAGCAGGAGAGAGGAGATAGAGGACGAACAGGAGCAGAGGAAGGAGGAAGGAGCGCTGCTGGCGGCCGGGGGCCGCTCGGGGCTGGGGAGCCGCTGAGAGGCAGCGCCGGGGGCCGGGGCCGGGCGGGCGGCTGCTGCCGGGGCTGCCGGGGGCGGTGTCGGGGCCGA
>VXAC01006661.1:80935-102477 GCA_013399225.1 Rhipidura dahli | reverse complement strand
CCGGCCCCGGCCCGCTGCGAGCCCCGCCGGAGGAACGCGGGGGCTGCGAGCCTTTAACCCCTGCGGCACCTGCTCGGCGCCCCGAGCCCGGCGCTGCGCATTTGCCGGCCCGGAGCGGCTCCGGCAGCGCCGACTGTGGCACCGACTTTGGGGAAGCTCCGAAGGCTGCAAGTTGGACGCGGTTGGGATTTTTCGGTGTCTTTCGCAAGCCTTTTCCCCGTTCGCAGCCGTGTAGGTGCGTTCGCTTCCGCGACAGACCTTGGGCTCCGAGCGCCGCTCGGCTCCTCTGCCGATTCACAGCAGCCCTTTGGGGGATTTTTAAATCTTTTTTAATTTTTTTTTTCCGCTGCTGTTGACACGCTGTTTTTGTTATCTTTTATCACAGAAACGGTTTATTAAGGGGTTGAGGCAGTACGGCAAGAACTTCTTCAGAATCCGAAAGGAGTTGCTTCCCAATAAGGAGACCGTAAGTACATTCGGACTTTATGTAATTCGCTTTTTCTCTCGCTGTTTGATCTTGCGAAACTCTTTCCTTTTTACCCCGAATTCTCCTCAGATAAACGGAAGAGAAATCCACAGCCAGCCAAGGCAGCTGCCGATTTTTAGTGCAGATTTTAGGTCTTGGGGTATGAAAGATGTTACATAAAATAATCGTCATGGCTGGACGGAGCCACCGAGCCTGGGTGAAGCGTATTTATGGAGACCAAATCTAATTTTAAATTCTGACATTATGAGGGGATAATACATTCTGTGTCACCCGGTCGGGCTCGAGTGGCATCGGGTAATTAAAGAAAACCTAAACCAAAGCAACATCTGATGGGAGCGGGCAGCCCGAGGTCTGCGCTGCGCCCGGGACCCGCACGATCCCGGGCTGCGTTTAACTCTTCCCGTTCCCTGGAACTCGGGTGCGGGGATGGATCCGTGGCTCTCCCAACTTCTCAGCGTTATGTAACCCTGTCATTCCACCCAAAATCCCGGCAGGGCTCCGGGGACACGGACAGGGGCCGGTGGGGGACTCCTGCAGAGGAGACAGGGTCTGGGAAGCCTTGGGAACACAGTCGCTCTTCCATTTGTCCTGAAAGAGCTTCGGATTCTGTTCTGCAAGTGTCCTTTACCTGCGGGGAGGGTTTGGGAAAGTGGTTTCGTTTTTGTTCTGGATTTAGAAGGGAGGTAGCTCCGTGAAAATGGAGTTGGACTGTTTTCTAGCAGTATGTCAGCAATCTGGAAAACACTGATTTAAAGCAACCCTGATTGTTTAGACTTTTGTAGGTGTGGAGTCTGGATGTGCACCGGGGAAGAGCACTGCTGTAAAAATATTTAAAAACCTCTCAGTTTCTGTAGGATGTTTCCATTCTCCTCCGGGAGGTTCTTGTGAGACAGTGCTGTGATAACATAGATCTTTGGGTGGTAAATAGTAACACTGTGTGAGTTAAAAAGGAAGAGGAGGATGAGGCAATTACAAGTTTGCTCATTCTGGTGAGAAGGAAAACTTAAATTGCACATCAGGTGTTGGTGGACTTCAGCATTCTGTTGGATTTTGAGGCGTGGAGGCCCAGTGCTGGAAAGGTGGCAGCTGGGAAGGAAAGCTGGAATAGTGTGGATCTTATCAGCATCTGACAAACCCAGCACATATCATGCCTTTCCTCTTTTCCTCAGAATATCTCCTGGAATGGATTTAGAGCAAATCAGTGTTTGCTTTTAGAAATGAATTCTGCTGATGATAAAGTTACTGAGGGGCAGAAGTCCTCTTCTGAGTTTGAATTACAGCAAGTGTGAAGTATATTGTGTTTTTACAAATTTAAATTTATATTTTAAATATGAAATGGGGGTGTGGGGGGGTGTTTGTGATGGAGAAAAACATTTTGTGGGGGCAGGAAAAGAAAAACTGAAAAATGGAGAGCTGGGGGCAGGTGCCTGCCCCTGTTTGTGCTGCTTAGCTTCTTACATTGGAGCTTGGATAGTGGGCTTAGGGTTTTTGTAAAAGTTTTGCAAGTGGTGTTAAACCTCACACAAGCTCTCATTTTTCAAGTGTTATATTTTTGTTTCATTAGGTCTAATTTTTTACTACAGAGAAGACTAAATATTAAGTCTGAGCTGTGGGAAGTATCATGTTGATGGGTTTGGACTCAGGGTTTTTTTTAGCCCCTGTGGTAACTGATCTACAAATAACCTTTGACCTGCAACGGGTTGTTTATAATCTCTGCTTCCTATTTTTGCCCACAGGCCTCACTTCTGCTTTCTGTAATTCCCAGTCTTTTTCAGCCAAAATTTACAGCAGTTTTGCTGTAGGAAGACATTGCAGAATAAAGGCTGCAGTAAATGCTTGGCTGTCCAGCTTTGCTTGTGTTCCTCAAAGTGGAATAATGAATAATGCAAATGACAAGGCTGTGGGATCCATTTGTCTGCATTTTTTCATCACCAGAATAATTTCAGATACTTTGCCTGCCATTTTTCTGTTGCAGAGTGAAGTAACCCTGTAGCAATTCCAGAAACACCAGAAAAAGGCTTTATTCTCCTGTTTAGCCTCCATATTAACATGAGATGAAACTCTAAAAAGTTATTAAATGGATGCAAAAGCACTAAAGCAGCTTCCAGGTACTTAAAGATGTGTCAGGGGCACTCTTGGAGTGTCTTGCCCTGATGGCTCAGTACATCTGATTTATTAGGGGTTTTCCTTCCTGGTTACTGAAGGTTATGGGGAGGGGAGCTGGGGGGTTTTGCCTCTGCAAACCCCACTAAAAGTTAGATCTCCTTATTATCATGATTTTGTTAAAATGTGTCCTTCCCTAGACCCTTCACTGAGATAAAATTCTCCACTAACATCACCCTAAACCCCGTGGCTGGAACATGGAAACAGTGGAAGAAAAGGAATGCAGCAGAAATACAGAATTCTTGTAGAGACCAGGCCTATTTTATGTTAGCTCAAGCAGAGGCTGCTGTGCACAAAGTCAGGATATAGAGGTGAACATGACATTGTATTTCTTTCCTACTTTGGGAAGGTGTAAAGTGGCTGTGGTGAGAGATGAGAATTAGGCCATCCTGTACTGAGTTTTCACAAGTGTGTTAAGGAATGCCCTATTTGAGTTGTGCCTTGGCTTTTTTTTCCTCCACAGTTAAGGTGCAATATCTGCTAAGAAAACCCTGTATTTGTCAATGTGTGTTTTAACTAATTTAACATGGTTTCCCAACGTTTTTTAAATTATTTCTTCTAAATGAGTAATCCTCAAGAAAAAAGCTTGATGAAGTAGAATGTTTATTGCATATCAAAGGTGTGTTTGTTTGGGTCTTCGCTCCCATGGTTTATGTCACATTTCCAGTTTATTTCCATGTTTATGTCCAGGAGGGGTTCCCAGTGTAAATAACTGCAGTGGATCAAGGAAGGTGGTGCTTTAATGTTGGATCAGTGTTAACCTTCTCATGCTCTGGAGGAAAAGTGCCTCCATGTAGATGAGCCATGAGATTCTTAAATGGAACTTCTGAAACCTCCTTGGGTTTGCACTGAACTGTCTGGAATACTCCTCTATTTCCATGTATCCTCCTTCCTTCACTTCCCCTGAGCAGCTTCCCTGTGGCTGCCTGACCCAGCTGATGAAGGTGCTGCTCTCCTTTGATTCCTGCTTAGCAGCACTTCTGATTCCTCTGCATGGGAAGGAGGAAATTTTGGAGGCTTTTCTGTGACACGAGCAGTTTTCAATAATTACTTTCATTTAAATTCCCATGTTGTGAGAATGGAAGGTGCACAGCTGGCAACAGTTTTCTTAACTATCTGCTTTGGCTTTAAATGTGGTTTTATTCCCCTCCTACCCACCCATTTTGGGATAATTTGCTAAAACTTTTCCGAGTATTTAACATTCTGCTCTGAATTCTTTAGATGATTACACTGAGCTACTTGAATTTGAGAGTTTTAGAAGCACCAGCATTGTGATAGGCCTGAGATAAAGGTACTTAAATGCCTCCAAGGTTGGGGATTGCCTTTCTGTGTTGGTGGGAACAGCTTAACTCCGTGTTGGCTGCGTGGAGAAGGTAAACAGGAGCACAGAGTGGATGGGAGCTTGTGCAGAGCAGTGGCTCCAGCAGAGCAGGAGCAGGAGGGTGCCAGGTCCTGGTGTCCCCTCGCTGGGATCCAGAGCTGGGTCCTGCTCCTCAGCCTGTCCTTGTGCTGCTCTCAGAAACGATTCTGGCAGCCTCAGGGTGCACTTGCAGTTTGTTTGAACTGTTCAAGGCCACAGTCCCAGCAGAAACAGAATTGTTTCCCTGTGGCTGAGGTTCCTGCAGCCTGCTTTGGGGCAGGGGTGTTGTCTGACCAGTGGAACTCCAGCCTCGTGCCCCCAGAAATGGGGGATGTGTGTGACTGTCCCTTTGGCAGCCTCTCCTAGGTTCAAAAGTGATATCCTTCTATCCTGCCAGACTGCCATGGCCTTTGCTGCAGCTGAGTTGGGATTCTGGAGCCACCTTGTCTTTCTTGGGGATTGGCCTGAGCACCTTGGGCCCTTCTGCACCTTCTGAGAGCCAGGGTGGCAGTGCTGGGGGTGTTTGAGGCTCTCCAGAGGCTGCTGTGTTCTCCAAGGACAGTTCATGGTCCCTGTGCCTGTCCCTCCTCCTGGCAGGCTCAGCTCCTGCTGGGCCCTGCTTGCTTAGCAGGAAGCCCAGGAGGAGGACAGGGGATCTTTGTGCAGGCACGCAGACTCTGGGCTAATTCTGGTTTGAATTTCCCTGTTGGGCACATAGGTATCTGTGGTGTGTGTGATTTTTGGTTTGGCTGCTGAGCAAGAGATGACAGAGTGCAATCGAAAGATCTTGCCTCTGGGTGGGTGCTCCTTTATTTAGCTCTAAAACACAGTGTAAACAGGAGTTATGAATATTGGCTGTTTCCTGAGATTGAAATACCTGCAACGTGCTGTATTTATGCACATAAGAACTAAATACGCATCATTTCTTTAGGAAAAATGGTCTCTCTTCTGATAGTAAAATCTTTCTCCTCAAATTAAATGCTGCTGGGACTCAGCTCAGAGCCTAAATAAGCTGTGCTCTGTTAATGTTAGGAGGCAAAACGAGTACAGTGTGAGCTTTCAGCATAAACTTCTGTTTAATTTTAGATTGGGGTTTAGATAAACAATTTTATTCTTGCCTCATTAATGCTTAATCTTGTGTTACATAATACACAATATTGGCTTCCTGAGTAGCTCTTAAATATAGTGCAAATGTGTAGTAGCTGAAAGGTCAGTGCAGTTACCATATGTTGGGGCTGGCAAGGTGTCTGTCCCCTCTGAGGACAGACGGAGCCCTCCTCATGTCACTCCTCACGGCAGCCAGCAGCCTCAGGAATATTTGTGCAAGACTCTCCCGAGCATCTGAGAGGTGCAGCTTCTCCCTCGACACAAATTGTTCAAATAGCAGCGTGCCTTTGATAAAGGAGGGGGATAATTAGATGAATATCTCTTGGTCTGTTGGTATAAAGTGATTACTTAGCCCTACATTGGATTTTTAATATTTGCATTTAGTGGTGAGCCTTGTTTGTAGCAGGAGCTGCGTTGTGGCTGTGGCGTGGGCTTTATCCCCGCTCTGCTTTCCCCGAGGAAATCTGGTTTATTTGAGGCCATATTCCCCTAATGATGGAATATTAATACACTGCAGTCAAGGCATATTATTTCCTGCCTTGTCTTTGCTGAGGGAGCATTCAGACAGGGACAAGCTATGGAAGCCTTTTCTGTTTGAAAGCTGAACCTTTTTCTTTAATAACTTGTTCTAGCCTGGTTGCAGTCAGAGCTGAAATTTTCCATTAGAGTTTGAAGCGACTGCCAACATAAACAGCCACTGCTTCTTTTCATTTCATCCTGCTCGCTGCTGCTGCTTCCAGAGCGTGGCCATTGCAGGCACCGGGCTTTGCTCTTGTTCAGGCAGGGGCTCGTGGGCTTCACATTTCTCAGATGATTTCAAATGATAGGCTGAGACTTCTTTCTTTAGTCGCAGCAAATACCTACTGGGCTGCAGTCCAGTTAGCAAAAGGGGCAGAGGCAGCAGTTGCTTTTCCTGTGTAAGTGAAACCACTGAATCATTTGCATAACAAACTCTTCGGAAGGGAACGTGCTGCCTTTTTTTCTTTTTTTTTTTTTCCTGTTTTTGTGAGCGTGGCCATCTCAGCTGACAGAGGAAGAGCCCTGCATTAATGTTTGACTCCAAGGTGAGGCAGTGTGCTGGGGCAGCTCCCAGCCGGGCACTCGGTGCTGCTCACCAGGAGCAGGGTGAGGAAAGCCAAGGAATGTAATGAAATGCTGAGCTCATAGGAGCTGAGCTCAGATGGAGATATTCCTGAATTTAAGTGGCTCTGAGCTGAAAGCTGTTTGCAGAGGGATGTTCAGTGTATGAGTTCGCTGTGATCTGGTTTGTTTTCAAAAGTTTAACTGTTAAACCTATTGCAAATATCATAACTTTATTGGATAATAAACCAGGAGGTTTGGAAAGGCCTTTAAAGAGACATAAAGGTTTAACTCACACCGTGGTGTCTTTCTTCATCACTAAAACTGATTCCAGGTGTTGGGGTGAGTACAGCTCCTGGCAGACTTGGGCCACAGCTCCGTGGTTTCCCCACTTTTGTTTCAGTTCCCCGAGTGTATCCTTTGAATTCCCATGTCCTGGAGGTGCATCTGGCCTGGCTCTGAGCAGCCCTTTCACCTGGCCTGTGCCACGTGTGTGTGTGCTCATTGATTAATGATTCATTAATGACTGGCTCCAGCTTCCAAAGACCAAAAGACCCTTTCAAAACCTGCCTGTCTCAATTCCAGCTGAAGCAAGTAAAACCAGAGAAAGAAAGTACCCAATGTGCTTTGTTTTTATTTGTTTCAAATCTCTTTAAGCATTCTCTTAAGAGAATAAGAGGATTAATTTTCAGTTGTATCATTTTACTTTTGTATTCCAAAGGTAATTTAGAGCGTCGTCAGCTCAAAAAACGAGCTGCTTATTTGACTTTCTTCCTAAGAAACCCCCATAGATGAAGAGCATAAAAGCAGAAGGTGTGTTCTCTGTGCCAGCTGGACTCTAGAATTGAGTTTAGCATGGGCAATAAATCAGCTCTGCACTCGAGTGGCTTTTTTTTATTATTTTACATTACAAGATTGGATCTCATTGTTTATTTTTCTCTGAAGGTTTAGAGGTAGGTAGGAGTAAAATATTGTTGCAAGTAAAAGAGGGCCATTAGGCAATTGCATTGAGTTCTGTCAGGGAGCCAGGAAGGACAATTCCTGCTTTGTAGGGAAAAGTCTGTAGTCAAAGATACAAGCCAGGATTATTTGGGTAATTGATACAATATTGCCTGAGTCTTCCTCAGCAACTGAGAGAACACAGTGCTGCTCCTCAGAGTTCTGTTCCAATGCGTTTTCCTTACTTTGTGTTTATAATTCACCATCCTAAGGAATTTCGGTTTGTTTATTTTCCTGTTGTGAATTCTCTTTTGCATCTGTGCTGAAGGGTATGTGTGACTCTGGTTTAAATGCTTTTGTTCATCAACAGCTGTATATTTATTCTGTATTTTCTTTCCCTGTGAGAAAAACCAGCAGCTTTTCTTCTTCCCTGGCAGTTGTCAGATTGTATCAAATGCTCAGACATCAACCCTGAGGTCCTATGAATTGCAGGTACATAAAATAGGTGTCTGGTGAAGGATTTGTGCAGTTTATTTTCATGGTTGAGTGTCCCAGCCTGGCAAGACTCTTTTCCACGGCTGCCATGCATCAAACCCTTCCTGGTTTTGTTCCCCATCCAGTTGGTGACTGAAGATGTGCTTTAAAACTCGAAAATGGCTTTCAGAAAGGCAGAAATAAGGCATGCAAGCAGCAGTGCTGTTGGTGGGACATCCTGTCCCTAGAACAGTGCTAATGTTATAAAATGTGGGTGACTCCTTGAAGAAATGAATCTGTATAATCCTGCCTGGGGACTGACTTTTGAAATGGCTTGAGAGAGAAATGCTCTCCAGGTAATCCTCTGTGTGCTGCTCACTGTGTGTATTTACAGTGTGTGAGACAGAGATTACAGTTTCAAAAGCTATTGCAGCAGTTTGCTTTGAATTTTGGAGTTCAGGGAGTAAATAAATACAAACAGCTTGGACTTGTTGTGAGTCGTGTTCCAGGGGAGTCAGAGGAGTTCTGCAAAGCAGAGTTTGGTTCCTGAGCACACACGGGCAGGAATAGCCCCTGGCCTGTGTGGGGTTCACAGAGCAGCCACTTGGGGCAAAGGATTGTGCACTGGGAAAAGAATTCTGGCAGAGAATAAAGTGAACTTTGAGTGTGTCTTGCCTGCCACAGAGCATGGAATGAACTTCATTCTTACCCAGGAGGTCACCGGGCTCAGTCATCACCTCCAACCCCAGATGGCCCCATAAGAACAGCACCCACTGCCTTCCCCTGGCACCAAACCAGCCCCAAACACATCAGTCACTCCTAAATACCCTGTAATGTGCTGCTGGAACTGCACTGGGAGAAAAGACAATAACAACTCCAGGAGACAGATGCACTCATTTTGTCAGTTTTGTTTCCAGCCAGCTGTAAAAAAGAAGCAGTGCTTGATTGCTGGGGGTTTTTTGCTGCTTGTTTTTTTTTGTGCCAAGGAAGACTCCCAGGAATTACAGAGATGGTGGAATGAAGTGAGAATGGGGAGTTAGAATAGAGGCTGTGCCATAGGGGAGGTAAAGCAGTTTGTGGATAGAACTGGCTCTGTAAGCATAAGAAACATTTAACATCACACGTTGAAATCTGCTGCATTTGCTTTTGCTTTGTTTTTCCTTTCCATTATGTATCTAAAGGAAAAATGCTTAGGAATGTGTTAGAATTCAGACTGTCAGGATATAAAAATGCTGGTGATGACTTCTAGGTGAGGGTGGTGTTCCTTTAGGTGAAGGTGAACCTCTCCTGTCCCTCCCAGCAGCTGGGAAGGGAGGATTCCTGTTCTGCAGGGGGCCAGGGTGGCTGTAAGTCTCAGCCAAAGCCCTGCACACCTGCACGATGGTGGATTTATGGATATGTAGGACCTGGAGGGGTTCCTTTCCCTGCCAAGAGGTGCATTAATGTCTCCTGGTGTGTGGAAAACAAAACTGTGAAGCTGTGAAATGCTCGGGCTCTGGGTTTCCCACTCCTGCTCATGAGAAATAAGGGTCTTGCAAGGCTGGGACTCCCCATTTGTGGTGTTGGTGCCTTTTCCTTGGAGCCAGGAGGGACTGCACCCTGCTGCTGCAGCACCACAGTCCTGCAGGAAAGAGATCCAGCCCTCCTTCCCTTCCTGCTTTAGCTGGTTAAGAATGTACAGGTGATGTCACAGCAAACACAGAGTGATCAAAGCAGGTTCCACAGAAAACCTTTTGCTTCTTGCACCTCTTTTTTAAATCCTAGAATGTTGGCAGGCGTGTTTCCTTCTGATTCAGCTCCTTCAAGGTTAAATTCCCCTTTTCATTGCAAACTCTGTGAGCTTAGGAGCTGCTTTCAGAGCAATTGCTGTATTTAGGAACTTGGAGTCTTAAGAAACAGAGTGTTACAAGAATGATGACAAAATCAACTGCTGAGGGTCCTGGTGGTTGGGAAATCCTTCCTGACTCTGGTCATCTGGGATGAGGAACATTGGCAGGGAATATTGTTTGTTTTACGCTACCAAACTCCTGTACAGCAGGAAGAGATCTGGCATGAAAAAGGTGCTGATAAGTGCTTTTATTGCCATGGTGAAATAGTTTGTTCTTGGGTGGAACAGTTGAGCTGATCCTCCCCCTCCCCCAGACACTTTCTGGGCTCATTTTTCCCTTGCAGTGCCCCTGACACAAACGGAGTTATTTTGTAGGATGCCTCCAGACCCTTCAAAGAGAGGAGAGCACATTCCAGGTTATAAACCAGCTCTCTCCTCCTGCAATCTGAGAAGTCTCCCTGTTGTTTAACCCGAAGCCTGCTTTGTGCCTCTTGTGTAAAGCACCAGGACATCCCACAGGAACTCTTGATTTATTTTGCTAACTCTGCCCTTCTCTGTGGTTCACAAACCTCTAATGGGCTGTGAAGCTCCAGCATTTCTGAGCTGAACAGTAGAAGTTTTAAGGACCTCCTCTACTACATGAAAGACTTAACACTTTCCACATGCTGGGTTTTTGGATCACGAAAAGCTGATCTCCTACAAGTAGAGTTTGTAAAGCTGAGGCATCCCGGGCCAGGGCTGGTTAATGCTGTTGTGAAACTGGGGGCAAGGAAAAAAATGCAATGAAAACTCTGGGCTTTGGGCCAGCAAGGAAGATCTGATACAGTGAATGTGTTTCTGTTGCCCTTTGTTACTGTTGAGTTTGATTAGCTTTGTTTCTGGTAAGTTTAATTACAGTTCTTTTTTATTTTTATGGCTAAGGAGGGGATCTTTGCCAAAGCTCAAGCTTTTCATTACCTCAGTTGCAATGAGAGGGAACTGGAGAAATAAATCATGCCACCTCCCCAACAAACAAGCCAAAGTAAAACCAAAAGAAACCCCACTAAGCTATAAGCCTAACCCTTTTCTCTCTCCTTGTCCTGTCCTGCAGTCTTCTACTTTCCATCTGTTATTTTCCCTTCCCTGAAGTTTGCTTTAGGGCTGAGGGTGAATTTACTTTGTGCAGTAAGTTGTTGTTTTGCCTGGGCAGGGTTCTTCACCTTTGGTTGTTGTGCTTCACTGGAGCTTGTCTGGCTCCTCTGCAGTTTTCTGTCACACACACACAACTTCCCACCTGGATTCCTTCAGTGCATTGCAGGAACACAGCTGGGATGGAAAATGGCTCACAAACTGGGAGAACAGAATGGACAGAAATGGGAGGGGTTTGGTTTGGACCCTGGTTTTGTTCTGCAAAACCTTGCCCGTGTAGATGCCATTAAAACTGTTTGCCATAAACCTTGCACATCTGGGCTCTAAAAGAGCATATGGAAAAATTCATTTCTCCTGATCCCACTGCCAGAGGAGATCCAGACTGTAGAACAACTCTGGACTGTGTAACTGGACCTTCACCTTGCTGTGGAGGAGTGACAGGGACAAAGGCCTCCCTCCCTCAGTGCTCTGCTGAAGTTGTATTGATTTAACAATTCCAGCTCATGTTCTTACTCTGTGCATTTGATGGGATAGATTTTTTTTTCTTGTTGTTGTTGCCTGGCTTTAGAAAAACATTGGTTTTTTGTGAGCATAAGAGCTTCTGAAAAGAAATTGTGTGCTCTCTGTAGGCATACAACTCCCCTTCCTATCTGCCACTTATTTATTCTGTATTAAGGTTCATAGTGGTTTCGTTTCAGACAAATCTGTGTGCCTTAAACTTGAAAGACTTTAAAAGTGATGGAAATGATTTTCAGCTAAAGGATGAAGAGGAAAAGAAGTCTTGATGGATTTGAGTAACCAGGGAGTTGTAACCCAGCACTGCCCGGGAGATATTTGGAAATCCTGCTTTTACTTTGAGAAGGTTTTATTTAATGGGAGTGTAGCTGTTGTAGAGAGCCATGGATATACTGTGAGCTGCTGTTTGTGGTTGTGAAGGATCCCACTTGCCCCTCTCTCCTGACTGTTTTTCCACGGAGCACATTAACAGGGCAGCTGAGACAAATCCCCGGGGCTGTTCCGTGTGTCAGTGAAAATCCCCCTCCCGTGTCCCACCTCATCCAGTGCCTCCTTTACAGCCCTCATGCCCTGTTTGCACAGTCCTGAGTCACAGCCCTGCCGTGCTGGCATTTACAGACTGCAGCTGCACGAGTTTGCATTGCTTCAGCAATTCAGTAATAGGTAACAAGTCCTGTGAATCACCTCGGAATCGCTGCGTTTGGGTCTTTACATCTGCGCCAAACCGGCATGAAGGGTTTGGGTTTCTCTGAGTTGCCAAAGTTCTGCTCTGACCTTTTCAAGGGAACTTACCCAGCAGAGATATGGGAAATGTTTAAAACTGAGTTTGGCATTATGTTTGACTGCTTTAGTTGTTGTCTCTGAGCTGAAATTGTAGATGGAATCCTGCAGGCTGCGGATAAACAGCATTTCTGGTGCACTGCTCAGTCTGGGTTTGTCATTCCATAAAGGTCATGTCAAAATGAGGGGAAAACCCCAAAACAAATCAACAACAACAACAAAAAACCCCAACCCAAACCCAGACTAGCAGGGACATGGTATTTTAGGAATTAGAAGTTCTGATTTTTCAGATATTTTTGCTTCATTCTCTCTCCAGCAATACATCCTCTCTCCTTCAGTGGTGAGGAGAGCCCAGTGTGTAACTTTTACTTCGGTTCAATCAGTCTCAGCTGTAGTTGTAGTGCAGTTGTAAAGTTGCTCTGCTGGCAGCAGGACAGCTCCTGAGGAGGGGCACTTTCTGGAATGGGGATAGTTCTGCAGCTGGCTCTTTGCAGATGGAGCAGGGAAACGCAGCTCATGGAAATCTGGATGGACATTGATGGATCTGCTTTGCCTGACCCTTAATGAGGCCTGCAGGGTGGGAACGGGTGTCCCCAGCTGGGACAGGCAGCTCCCCGAGGTCCTTCCCCCCGAGTTCCCAAGGTCACCTCGATCTGCAGGGGTGCGGGGATTTCCACTTGATGTCACGAGCAGAGTTTGGAAAGGGCAGCAGGGAGGTGAGGAATGAAGTCCGTGAGTGCTGCCAAGGCTGTGTTGCCTCTGTGCTGTTCTGCCCTGTCTCCAGCATAATTCATGTTGGCGTGGCTCGCTCCGAGGCTGCTGGGCTCCTGGCAGCTCTGCTTCCCTGCTCCCCAGGGGTCTTCTGGCCATGGGATGCCCTCAGAGATGCAGGGAAAATGAGTTGTGGGTCCCTGCACCTTTAAAGAGAACCAGCATTCACCCAGTAATGAACTCCTGTGATGGGTTCAGAGCCCTTCTGCAGGAGGAGCTGAGCTGGGCTCACCTCGCAGCCCCACACCTGCTCGGGGCCCTGCTGCCTCGCCGGGGTCACGGGCTGCAGATTTTTCTAAGCCTGGTGAGGAACCAAAGCACAGCAAAACCCGGCCAGTGAACCACAGCCAGGGCTTTGTTGGTGTGCTTGACAGCTGGAGTGGTTTCAATTATGAGCCCACTTTGCAGTAGCATGTGTGTGATGGATTAGGGAAACACGAGTAACACAAACCTGTCCTGCTGCTCTGCGCCCTCCTGGAGGGGAAGCGTGTGTGGCTCGGGGCAGCTCAGCAAGCACTCCAGGGTTTGAAGTAAAAAATGTACCAAAATAAATATGGCCACTCTAAGAGCTTACCTGTTTTAATGCAGTTATGTGTGACACCCACTTATAGATCTTTTTCCACTTTTAGTGTGTTTTTGGAAACGTGACTTTTCGTGGGTGCTGTGGGGCCTTCTGCCTGTTTGAGCTGTGGTTATCTGGTGTTTCCCTGCTCAGGGTAACTGCTGTGACTGACTGTAAGGAAATCACTTGTGTTAGCTGCAGTTTTGTTGGGAGTTTTTATTTGCAAGGGGTGTTTCTTTGCTTCTCCTCCCTCATCTCCTACTCTTTTAAAAATGTTTCAGTGTTTGTCTAGCTTCAAGTTTAGATCCCAGCATCCCCATTTCACTGTAGTTGGAGGGTTTGCAGAGTATCCCTGAGGCAGCTCAGCTTCCTAAGGATTTGCACAAACTTCACAAGGGTTGCTCGCCCAAAGATGCCACCTTTTGTCCTGTTTGCTCGGTAGCAGTTGCTGACAGCAGTGTGCAGGCACAGGGAATCCTGGTTTATCCTCACATCCTGTGGGAATGGGCTGGATTCCAGGCTGATTGCACGTTTGAGGCCTGAGCAACAGAAATTATTAGAGAAATTACTTATTTCCCTTACAAACAACACCTGCAAGGATGGACCAAAAATAGATTCTGTGTTTTAGCAGTGTTCCTGTGATGAGTTTAGTGAAGGGGAAAAGCAGGAGAGTTAGAATTAGTTATGGAATGATACGTGAGACACTCGGAACATCCCCTGCGCTTACATGTGGGCAGATCCAGCATAGTAAAGTGGGTTTTTTTAAGGAGAAAATACCTTCTGTGTGTCTTTCACATGCCACAGGGTTTATTTTCCAGAGCTGTGTAATGTCTCAGATCCCTGTGATTGCAGGATCTGTGCCTTGGTTGTGTCAGCTGCTTGGGTCGTCGGATGTGTTTGTAATTAGTCAGGAGCTGGCATCTTGAGTCTGTGGCTTTTCCTAAGGCTGTGAAATGTGGGGTTTGTGGAGGGTAGAACCAGTTTTGGAGAAGAGCAGGATGGATGGGGAGAGGCAGAGACAGGAGCTGGGGGTTCCCAGGAAGGTTTGTCACAGTGTGACCGTGGCCTTTTGAGGCTGTTTCTCCAGGATGGATGCCATGGGGCAGCAGCAGAGAAACCCTTCACACAAGTTACAAGTGTTCATGTCTGCAGGAAATGTTCCTCGTGCCCTGCCTGTGGCTGTTTGCTGAGCTTGGCCACGAGCCCAAGCACCGTGTCAAACACTGCTCTTGTTTCACAAATGGAAATCTTCCACAGTCAGAGGGAAAATCACAATGTGTCCCCCCAAATACACTTTCGGCACTGCAGTTTCCATACACACACATGGCAGCCAAATCAGCACCCTGAGCATCCATTTCAGGCCTTTTTCCAGCACTGAGTTGTGCCTCTGGGTCTCTGCACCTTCCTGAGGAATTTATTTAGGTGATACTTTGCTGTAGTCAATGAAATCCAGAACTGAGTGAAACTTTCTAATAGATGAAAGCTCTTGTGCTTAGTCTAGAACCACAGGATGGTTGGTTTGCTTGACTTTGTTTCAGAAAAACGAAGTTTAAAGAGAAAAATGCAGTGGGGAATTTTGGCAGTCAGGGATGAAGCAAAGAGCAGGATGTTTCTGTGTGTAGTTTTGTTTGCAGACGGTGCACGGGTTGGAGATTAATATTTCAACACTTTAAGAAACTCTGTGGCTGCAGCTTATCAGTTAATAACAGTTTGTCCTTCCAAGAGCCACACAAGTAGAAATATCAACCAGGCAGCTTCGCCTTCTCCCAGAGGAGGAGCAAGCACTGATGTAACATCTCCTGGGCTGTTGGTTTGAAGTTCCCTGTTCTAAGGGCTTCCCTCCTGGTTTCTGACACCTCCGTGCTGTGACAAATTGAAGCTGTAATTAGACTGATCCCTGCCTGCCTGCGGGGTGGCACTGCCACGCTGGGCCCAGGGACGAGGGGCAGGGATCAGGGGTGTCACCTGCTGCCCGTGGGGCACGGAGCAGTGGCTGTCCCTGTTCCCAGGGCCACTGGCACTGTCTGGCTGGCACAGGAGAGAATTCCTGGGCTCAGCCTGGTGCAGTGTTGGTGTGAGGATCGGGGCTGTGCCATGGCGGGGAGGGCGACTGGGCTGAGCTGCAGTTGGATTTGCAGCCCCTCAGGAGTCAGAGCCCCAAGCCCTGCCCCAAATTACTGCTGCCTTTTCCCTGTATCCCTGGTTGTAGGGATCAAACTCAGGTTCTGAGGGAGCAGCTTGGATTAATGTTTGCTGGAGACACCAGGGCGGAACAGAACTGGAAAGAATTGGTAATTTCTTTCACTTCTGAGCTCGCTGTATAGGTATTATAGAGAGCTACAATGAATTGCTCTTTCTAATGCTGCTTTACAACTCTTAGCTTTGTCTTCTAGTTAAATTTTGCTTGCTAAGGATTTTTCCTGACAGGAAGAATTTGAGACTGGAGGGAAGCAACAATAACTGAGGGATAAGCAGCTTACGTGGCAGTTCTTTGTGGTTTGGGGGTGGGGGTTGCTTGATGTCCTGCTTCAATATTCCTCTTTTCATCTATTGCTCTGATAAACAGGAAAACACTGAAACACCCCTCAACCTTCCACAACTTAATCTAGAAAATCTACTGGTTTAGGGAGCTGTTCTTGGACAGCAGTAAAAGGAAAACAGCTGTTCAGGGAGCAGATCTGAGAGGAGCAGAGTCTGTTTAAAATCAGGGCTTAATGACAAGGACTCTGCTGAGGGGTTTTGTTTGCTTTGCCCATAACTCAGTGAAGGAGCCCATCCTCCCTCACCCTCTGTGGCGTGGGTGAGTTTTCAGTGATAAGCTGGTGGTTTGTCTGAGTTCACTTGATATTTGCCAGGTGTAAAGTGGACGGGATTCTTCCTCCATGTGGCCTGTTCAGATGTTGGTCATCCTGTGCTAGTGATTTTTATTAAGAGGTCACAATCTGTCTGTCTTCAGCATGAAATTGGGGTTGGTAGTTTTCATTGTGAAATAATCAGGTGTGAGGACTTCCTAAATTGTTGTTTCCAGGGGATTGCATCTTCCCATTCCTCGTCAGCAGTGAGGGTGATTTTACAGAGTTTGTCTCCTGTATAATTTTCCATATTTTCTGATTGCTGCTGTTTTTTTAATAAACTCCTAAACCCCAGCAGCTCCCCCACGGGTCACGAGCTCGGAAGGAGGAAGCTGTGTCAGGGAGGGGAGTGTGTACGTTTGACAAGCCAGGCTTTGTGTGATTCAGCACAGATGTGTTTGGAAAACCTGAAACATCTGGTCCGTGGAAGAGTGGAATGCAGGTCAGTGGTCAGACACACCAGGAGTTCAAACAGTGCTGCTGCTGGCAAAGCTGCGTGGATGGTGCTCGTCACAGGACAGAGTGGACCTTCAATTCTGATTTCTGTATTTAAATAAAAGCAATTACAGAATGTGGCATTTGAGAAACAAGTGGCCAGTTCTTCCTCACCTCTCAGCTCCCCTTGCCCAGCTGGACGGGAGGGGAATTCCCTGAGCTCTGGAGTGCTGGTGTAGCTCTGGGGGGTGTTAGGGATGTGGGGGTTATTGTATTGCCCCTCCCCAGTACTGCAGTGGGAGAAACCCACCGTGGCTGTGAGCTGCAGGGCAGCCTTTTCCAGCAGCCCTCCTGGGTCTGTCACCCCAGTGAGCCCAGGGCAGGGCTGCAGTGATGAGAGTATTGATCCCAAGTGACAATTCCCTGGGAATGGTTTGGTTGAAATACCAACTGGAATTATTGCTGTGAAGTCGTCACCTAGCAGGAAAAAAAACAGCTAACAGTTACAGCTCAGGAAAGGTTTTGGTTAATACAGCGTGATTCTATTTCTAAAACTGGCACGATGAAATAATGAAAATATTTTTGAAGCAGTAAAACTTTCTTAATAACTACAAGCTTAATTTCAGTTGTTGGGAAACAAATGAGCATCTGTACACCTTCCTGAGATGCAGGGGATTAAGTTCCCTGATGAATAGCAGAATTAAATTTTTAATACTTTGTTTAAACAGAAATTATGAAAGTAGACAGTGCTCTGTCCTTGTGTTTGGAGCGTCCCTTTCTCATGCACATACACAAATTGGCCTTTCACTTAAATTAATTAAAGCTGACATGCAAACCACAACAACAGGCAGTCTGGGTGGCAGATGAAATGTCCAGGATGTGTCGATATTTGTTTATTGGCTCGATTGTACTCGATGTGATTGTCAGCCCCTGTGTAAAATCCTGGAGCAGAGGAGCTGCTGTGGCTGAAGGAGCCGTTCCCATTTCCTGGCAGCCATTACGTGCTGCCAGCACAGAAACTGTTCTTTCTTAACAGTCCTTTCTGAGCCTCAAAAATGGATTTTCCTCCCAGCCAGTGTCATTCAATTATCACCTCAGGAAATGCACAGATATAACTGATGATCCCTTTCAAACATCCTGCGGTTTTCCACTCCTCCCATCCTTCATTTCCCTGCCTGCTCCAGTCATTAGATGTAACATTGCCCATGTATATTTTATAGGGTGACCCTGACGGCTGTCGCTTTGAGGATGTGCAGAGATAATAAGATTGTGCATGTAATGAAGGGCAGATAAATAGAAAAATGTTTACAGGATGGAGTGTGGTAGTTGGAAGTGCTTTATGGCTTCATGGCTCGCTTCTCCCTGACACACCCCCACAGGAACCACGGGTATCTTGCTTTAGAGAGTGAAAATGGGATGCGTTTTAGGCTCTGGGAAAGGTGGCCTCGGGATATAGCCAGCAGCAGGGAAATGGGGTTTTGTTCCACAGCCCCAACTCCAGCAATACTCAATCAAGAAACTTAATTATTGAGCTGGTGCAAAAAGAAAGTGCAGTTAAAGGGATAATTGGCGCCTCCATTGAGAAAATCCTGTTCTGGGTATTGTGCTGCTAAATTCCCATTGTAGCAGTATTGATGGAGAGGTGGAAGTGGAGTGGGAAAGGCACGATCCAGTGCAGACAATGCCCTGAAAGCTCTCCTCAATAACTGGCATTAATTTATCTGGGTATTTATCCCACTCTCCTTTTGTGTGAGTTCAGATACTGAGAACTTGCCCTTAACAAGAGGCTGGCAGGGAGAGATGCTGCCTGGGCTGGCTGTGACCCCCAGGACTTTGATGTGGGCTGTAAAACGGAACAGAACAACTGCTGGCTCCAGAAAACAGCACCTTGGGCCATCTTTGCAGAGGCATTTCAGCTCTGATCCTCAGAACCACCCTGTGCCTCATTCACCTGGCCCCGTGTGTGTGCTCAGGGGTGAGAACATCCCAGCAGTGCTGCAGAACTGGGCTCTGCTGGGGGGGTACAGCCCCCCCTGTGCTGCAGCTGGGCAGAGGCTGAGAGCTGTGTGCAGGGTAAAGTTAAATTACTGGAGATAAAAGTGGTCAAGCAAAACAGGATTTCTAGCCTCAGAAATGTTGATAATGCAAGTTGCAAAGGGAAAGCTGAGTAGAAAATAAATACTCAGCAAATGTGAATGAGGCACTGAGGTCCTTTAGTCCCTGTTTTGGTAACCCCGGCGTTGCTGCAGCCCCAGAGGTGCCCCTGGGCCCTACCTGGTGACCCTGGCAGTGCTGCCCAGGCCTGGGGAGCCACCCCTGCCAAAGCCAGGCTCTAGTAATTAATAATGGATGCAGCCAACAGTGTGTGAGTTCCTGTGGGGACTGGGAACTCTGTTGATTAACAAAGAGGAGTCTCTGGAGGAAGAAGCCTTAATTACAAACGCTTTCTTTTCATTCTGGCCCCACGTACAGCTGCAGAGAGGGGTGGCAGCTTTTAACTTGGGCTGAGCCTTAAAACAATGCCCCAGTGTGCTGTGCATTTGTTTTGCAGAACTGTTAAAGCTGGTACTTAAATCCCCAAAAATGGGGGAAAAAAGAATTGTTTGCATAGAGCCGATAGTGAGGGAAAATTCCATAAAATGTTAATTATCTTATTTCCTGCCAGTTTGTGCAACCTTAATTCCAAACAGTGGAAAGGATGAACAAATGAACTACATGAAAATGGTGAGTTCGGTGTGGCACAGAGAGGTGTTACTGGTGTTTTTTCAGGGTAATTCAGATTTCTCTGTGGTTTGCTAAAGCCATACAGTCAGGAGTGAACAGGGATGTGCAGCTGTAAGAAAAAGCAGCTTGTGTTGAGGGCAAAAGGAAAGTGAGTGTTGAACACTCAGCCAGTCCCGTGCTTAACAAGGATGGATAAGCCTGTCCAGTAGGCCTGGGCTGGAATTACGAAGGAATTTCAGAGGCTGTCAGTGTTGGGGCTGCTCCCAGAGCTGGAGGTTAATCGGCACAATTGTCCTTCCCGCTCAGGATTGATCTCAGCCAATTTATAAATCTTCTGTCTCTTTGTTTCCCCACACCATAAAACTTCAAAAGGATGTGCTGAGACTTAATTTGTAAAACTTCATTGACTTTGTCATCAAATGGAAGATGCTGTGCAGTGGTCGAGTGTTGCTGTGTTACTGCAGATAAAGTTTGTTTTGAAGGAGAGATTATTTACATCCAGCTCATGTATTCCTTTCCTTTTTTCCCCTTGACGTTGCAGTCCCTGCACTGACTCTCTTCTCCAGTAGTGACTCCATTACTCACTCACTATGTGGAAGAATTAGCAGGAGTTGAGAAGGGCAAATCTCTTCTCCTGGGGCAGTTACAGCAGTGACCTGTGTGTTTAGGTAACATGCACAGTGAAATTATTGAAGTCTCTTCACTGCTTGAGGAACTTGGGAGTGAAATCTTCAGGTTCCAGGCTTATTTTAGCACTCTCAGGAGTGCCCCAGTTCTCTCAGAACCTGTGGCAGCTCTTCAGGCAAAATCTTCATTTGTAGGAGAGAGAAGCTCCCTCTTCCCCTGGTGTTTGGGGGACTAAGCAGGGTACCAGTACTCATTTAGCAAAAACAATTAGAAAGCATAAAGCTGTATCTGACTGCAGGTTTTTTCCACAACAAAATGAAATCCAGAAGATGCAGATGGAGCCTCGGCTGGGTTCCCAGGAAATTCTGTGGCTGTTCCTGTGTTGTGAGTAAATTGACAGCATAAAACCCAAGGAGTCAGCCTGGGTTTGTTGCACACCTGCCTTCTCTTTGGATTCCCACTTGCTCAGCCTGTTTGCCAGGAGTTTCAAATAAAAAAATGAAACCAGGGAGCTTAACCTTGCTGTGTGCAGAGCAAGGAAACAGTGGGGGGCAGCCAGTCTCCCAAAACTGGAGGTGGAGTTGATAGCAGAGGCCGTGGAGACAGGGCTGTGCTGCCATCCAGGAGATGACAAATGGCCAGGGGAGCTGCAAGGTAAAATGCCTTTTACTTTTCAAATCTGCCAGAGAGCTGAGACCTGCAGGGGATTCCTTAGAGAGCATCCCACGATTTTTAATGGGGTTTTTTGTGGTCTTAAGTAAAATATTGCTTGTTTTAAAAGCCTCTCTTAAAATCTCAGTAATGTGTTGGAATATGCAGGATTCCTGTGCACCCAAGGTGGACATTAGTCAGTGCTACTGAACAAGCTGCTGAGACTTAGTGCTTAATTAGAGCATGTGCAAACCTCTTTGTCATGGCTGGCAGAGGCACTGGGCCTGAGCTCCACGCTGTAAAAGTGGCCAAGTTCAACCCTGGAGCTGCACACAGCTGCTCCTCTGGGCCCTCTGTGTGCCCCCAGTCCTTCAGCTTGTGCAGACCAAGAGTTCCACATTATCTCTCCCTGGCTATCGATTCATAAGAAAAACCAGAACCACAGAATCATTAAGGCTGGAAAAGCCCTCTGTGGTCGAGTCCAGGTATAAACCAAGTCATGGTCACCCCTGAACCGTGTCCCCACGTGCCACGTGCACCTGTTTGGGGAACACTGCAGGGATGCTGATCCCACCCCTGCCCTGTTTGCAGCTTTGGGGTGTGAGATGTGTGATGGAAGGGATGGATATTTTCAGTTTTGTCTCCTAGGAGTGCATGGCAATATCCTGGGTTATTCTGTAAAGCTTTAGGAGCCAGAGTGCCCCACTGGTCAGTGCTGGTGGTGTGTTTCACACACTCCCGTTATCCAAACCCGAGTTCCTGAGCCTGCCCTGGAGCAGATGCTGTGACCCAGCCTGTGCCAGGGGATCCAGTGGAGGAGGGAAGCACCAGAGACTGTTTTTACTGCAGGACTTTACAGGAGCATTAGCTAAATTGAGTTGACTTAATAAAATCTTGAAACGTTCCAGAAAGATTGTGAATTCATTAAGGCCACAGCTGGACAATCTGTTCCCCTCTGCTCTGCCATGGCTGGTTACAGCCATTGAGGAGTGCTGTCATTTACCTTTTCTCTTTTATTACTGTAAAGCCATTCCCCTCCCCCATGTTTGTTTTTTTTT
>VXAC01006661.1:70714-80921 GCA_013399225.1 Rhipidura dahli | reverse complement strand
TTTTTTTTTTTTTTTTTCTCTGGCAGAGCTCGGCTCTGGGGAAATTAAACAGCAATTATTGTGTTTGCTCACTGTGTTATACCCTAACAGATACTCGAAGGGAAGTCGATGTGTGTGTGTGATTGGCTTCCACAGGAGCTGTGCTGCTGCAGGGCTGTCAGAACCTTCCCGTCCAGGGATGCACACCCAGCTTAATCCTTTGTTTACCCAAGGCAAGACTAAACACAAACACGGGGCACAGCTTGGGCTGTGGATTTTACATTTGAAAACTGCTGATAAGAAGGAGGAAACAGGGCAGTGCTGAGGGCATGGGGGTAGAGGGGCAATGTGGCTGGGGGAAGGTTGAGCTGGAAGAACACACAGGGGAGAGCAGGGGATGGAAACAGTGGGAGAGGTGCCCCACGGCAAGGACAGTCCCCTGCTCGTGCAGCAGGGCTGGCTTGGGCAGGGTGAGGGCTGGGAGCACTCCAGGTGTCAGCTCGGAATTGCAGAGCAATCTCCCCTCTGTGAGCTCCTTCAAGAGGGATCTGAGCCACATCTTCCTCTGCAAAAATAATCCCCAGAACTGAGCTAAAAGGAGATGAAGTGTGACTTTTTTATATTCACCTACAACATGGGGTGAAATGGCCTTGGCAGGAGGACGCAGGAGACTTGAGTCGTGAGCTCAGAGTGTATTTCAGAATTGGTGAAAGCTGAGCTGGTGTTTTTAGTGAGGAACATAATCCCCTCTGCCTTGTGAAACTTGGGAATGTAGGTGTTCTCAAGGAAATGGGGCGTTAAAAGCCTGAATAATGCTTCTCATTTTGCTTTATATGTGTTTGGGACAGTTAATCAGATGTCGACATGGAAACATGGAGTTGTGTGTGCAGGAAAAGAGGCAGTGGTGTATCGAGGGGAGCTGAGGCTGCTGTCAGCAGGAGGGGAGCCGTGAATCTTGGAAGGGAAGGGAATCTTCTCCCCACACCGATGGAAAAGCAAAAGCTGGTTCTTGGTGGAGTTGGTCTGGGGGCACTCACAGCATCTTCCATGGATGTGGCACAGTACAGTCACCCCAGAGGGCTCACCCTTCCTGAGTAAGAAATAAATGACATCTCATTAGGGGGTGTCACCTCCCGTAAGCGGAGCCAGTCCAGCCGTGACCCGAGGGATGGCTCAGGCTGCTTTAACTTGTGCCTTACCCCGTGTTGTAGCAGTACCCGGCCTGCTCAGAGGAGCAGTACAGTGTGTTTGCAGGCTGCCAGGGCAGGGCTGGCCCGGAGGGTGATCTGGTACCCCCAAAAGGAGCTTTGGAGCAGCTGCCCCAGCCCTCCCCAGCCCGGCGCTGGCGGCAGCCGCAGCTCAGGGATGTGGGATGTGCTGACTGCGAGACCTTGTGGTGAGGTGAGGTGAGATCACTGGGAACAAAATGATCATTACAGGCCATTCATGTCAGAGCGTTCATGCTTCTCTGTTTGCTTGCAAGCAAAACCAGCAGCTAATTTGCAAGGCAGCCTTTTGTCCCAGGGCCTTTGATCAATGCTGGCCTGTGTTAATGTTTCAGGAGGCTATTGATTTCTGCAGCAGCTTTTGTTCCTGAATTTATGTGCCCTGGCTTTCAGCAGCACGCACTGTGCATGTTTGATTAAAGCTCATTTGACTTCCTTGCAGTGAGGTTGGAAGCTGATTTTGCTCCCTGTTTGGAGAACCAAAGCTTGCCTGACTTAGTCCTTTGTGCTCCGGCTTGTGCCACCCATGCAGCCACCAGGACGCTGGGTCTGATCCTGCCAGGCTGAAGCCGTGCAGCAGTTAATCCCTCGGGCAGACAGAGGCATCCTGGAGAGCTGGGAGGCTGCTGAGATCTCGCATGGAATTCTTTCAGTGGGATGGATTCCCGTGTGTGACGCTGCATTCTGTGTGTGCTCCCCCTGACTTCTCTCTTCCTCCCAGAGCCCTCTGCTGAGTGCTGTGCTTGTGCAGTCTGACCATGAGTTGGAAGTACAGAATATTCTTTAGTCCTTTAATTTGTGCAGATTCCAGAGCTGGGCTGAAACTGGCTGTTGAATAAATAGACTTTGACTTCATCTTTATCCGTGTGCAGTTGTGACTGAGCGAGTCTCGGGGGGAAAAAGCGTTATGGTCAGGAGGCTGGCATTTTCTATAAATATGCACCACTTCTTTTTTAAAGTTTGGTTTATGATACACTGCATGTACAAGTTATTAAACTTCCAGTGGGACCTGATGGCTTTGCAATGTGTAAATGGAGCTCTAATAGGTTCCCATTCCCTGTTTTCTGATGGGAGGAGAACAGATTGGTTTGTACTCTGCTGTTGCCGTGTGTCAGAGGACACATTAATTCACTGACATAAAGACATGGGATTTACTGACTTGCTCCTTGGTGCTGACACCTCAGATTTGATACAAATGAATTTATAGGTAAAAAATGACTGGTTTCATTTGCAAGAGACTTTCTGCCTGTGCAGAGCAAAAGCCTCCTTGCAGAGCCCAGCCTGGCTCCTGGCACGGGCACATCCCCCCGTGGACAAACAGTTGGGCTGGGTGAACTTTGAGCCCACTTAATGGGCTCAGGGAAATGGTATTTCTAAAGCAAACACGTGCAGGGAGCAGGCAGGAGCAGAGCTCCCTGTTCCACCCAGTCTGCCATGGCTTGGGTGCTCATCACCAGCCAGTTTCAGATTCTCTTCAGGAAACACATTTTTAATATTTTTAGTAGGGCTTTTGTCCTTCAGAATCACTTGCTCCTCCTCACCAGCCATCACTCTGAGTAATGTTATTTTAATATATAACACACAAACATAGTTCAGGTCCACGGTGGGGATCAGTAGCACCACCCCAGTCTGCGGCAGCACAGATGAAAAATGATCTGTTCTGCCTGTTGCCAGAAATCACCCTTGCGGGTTGTGGTTGTGTTCTTTCTTCTGGGGTTTCTATTTTTAAAGTAGGCACTGGTAAAATTCTTAAGTGTCTTAAATGTCAGCAGTTAATGTCTAGAACAACATCCTCCCTTTGTCTTTGGAGTGTTTCAGTGGAGCAGGTATTGGTTGTGGCTGTAATTGCTTGTTTGGGGCCCTGGGGAGGGTTTGGATTCAGGCAGGGTCGTTATTGGAGTTAACTCCTGCTCTGCCCGGAGCAGGGGCTGAAGGATTTCCCCACGGAGGCAGCAGGCTGAGGTTATTTGATCACATAAAACACAGTTCAAAGAAACCCTTTTTGTGGGCAATTCAGGTATGTTTGTTCTGATGTTGATTTTTTTCAAGGGGCTGGTTAGAACTTCTCCATTTTTCTCTTGCAACTTGAAAGCAACAACACCTTTTACCTCAGAGGCAGACAAGTCACCAGGAAATGATGGGGTTTCAAAGTAAGAGAAAAGAGATTAAAACCACATGCTGTTCTTTGGTTCAGCATCGCATCCACAGGTTTGAATGGCAGCTGCTCCACTTCTTGAATGGAAGCCAGATTCATTATGCTGTGAAATTATCACTCATTTCTCTAGGTGTGCTCTTTTAACTGCTTAATTAATTTAGATGTGGGTATATATATTCAAATTAAAACACGATTTAGTGTTGTAGGGTTGTGTTACAGTTATAGACTTGTTGTTGAACATGTTTTTTCTCAAACTTTCAGCTCCTTACACAGGAATATTGAAAAATACCTGTCTGGAATGTAGGTTGACAAAATGGCAGAGTGTGTTTGTGTTGAGCCTTGTTCTCACCGTGAGCATCAGGAGTTGTGGCAGGTTTGGGGTGGTTGTTCCCAGAGCTCAGCAGAGCTGAGGAGCAGAGGTGTCACAGGATGCTGACAGTGACACAAGGGCACCCTCTTCCGAAGCACGGGCACCAGCAGAGCATCCAGGTGGAGGCTGGCTACTGGTGCTTCCCAACCTCTTCCCTTTCCTAGGGGAGGAGTGAAAAAGCATTTATTTACTTCTTTCCCTCCTCTGCAAAAGCAAGCAAAAAACAATGAGGGATTTTTGTGTGTCTTACCTAAATCATTGTTTTTTCTGGCTGAAATACATCACGATTCTTCCTAGAAAAATCCACGTGTGCATACGGAGAGACGGGGGAGGCAGAAAGCTGATGAGTGGGATTTGCCTGTCCCTCTAACGTGCTCCTTCTGTGCTTGCAGGGAGAGCTGATCACCTTCTATTACTACTGGAAGAAGACCCCCGAGGCCGCGAGCTCCCGCGCGCACCGGCGGCACCGGCGGCAGGCCGTGTTCCGCAGGATCAAAACCCGCACCGCCTCCACCCCGGTCAACACTCCCTCCAGGCCCCCCTCCAGTGAATTCTGTGAGTGCAGCCTGAAAGCAGAGCATTTCTCTTTGTTCAGATGCGGGGAGCAGCAGGGATGGAATGGTGCTGCACCTCCGAGGGGACAGCAGGGAAATGGAGTTGAGGCAGCTGCCCTCTCCCGGTCCTGCTCCGTTCTGCTGGAATGTGCACGGTGGCTTTGATCACCTTTGTGCAGTCCTTAAACATAAAAGCATCCTGGAAGGATGGAAATGCTGCCCTGGGATTGGATTTCCCTACTCTTGTCTGGACTCCACAGCTCAACCCAAGATACTCAGCTTGTGAGAGCTTGTGGCTGGGAGGACCCATCCTTATGAATCTGACTGCAGGATGAGAATAAAAATCCATTTAGCAAAAGAAAGCAAGTGCTAGCCTGGGGTCGGTTCTGCAGTCAGCGTTTGAACACCTGCAAGTATTAATGTAGGAATTACAGCAGTGGTAGCTATTAAATGTAACCCTGTGTTAATTTGAAGGGTAACGAGTTGCTGACAAATGCTGGTGGCAAGTACTGTAGAATCTGTGAGCTTTAAACCATAAACTGTATAACCTGCATGTACAAAACATCCTCTTGGAGCCTTTAGAAAAACAGTATTCCTGCATCAAGGACTTCTCTTCTAATTAAAGATTCGAACAGAAGAAGCCAGAGGGCTTCCTGCTTGTGACAAATTATAGCCCTGTTATGTTGTGAATTTATAGGGGTGGGACTAGAAAAATGCAGTGCTCTCAAAAGGGAAGTATTTACTCCTGAGGTGTTTAGAAGATAAGATCCACTCTCTGTGATGTCTGCGTATTTGCAGTGGTTTAGATGCCGCTTTTGAGCTCACAGATGTGTAATCAGCTAATTTGCCACAAAGGAAAGGGACCCTTTGCATATCCTCTTCTTCCTCAAAACATGACATTTTTGCAATGTGAGTTTGCCATAGGTGAAACTTAGAGCCCTGGGGTAAGGATTGGGAAGCTGCTGTTACCCTTCAGTGCCTCTCATCCAAAAGAACCACAGCATGTTTTTCAAGCAGGTCCATTGTGTGTGAGCATTGATTGCTCCACCCACAAACACCTCTGCTGCTGGGGAACAAAATAAAAACCAGAAAAGCCACCACAGGACCTGTTCATGGAATCTTGTAGAGTAGGTTTTAAATCTAGAATACCTGATTTTAAATAGCAGCTTACCTGGAAATGCACCTGAATCAGAGGTTCCAGGAGGTGTATCCCTTGGCACATTCCCAGAATCCTCCTTTAACCTGCAGAGCGATGAGGTCTGGTCTTGCTCAGTTTGAAAAATCAGAAATAATGGCCGTGCAAGGCAGGGTGGGTGTAGGGAGTCACAATCTATTTTACTTAACGGTTGTTTTAGCCAAGTAGGAGGAAATAGAAAATCCTGCTGAGTGTTTATTTTCCATTTTCCTCTTTCTCTGTTGTCCTTCCACCCTCAGTGGACCTGAGCTCGGCCAGTGAAGATGACTTTGACAGCGAGGACAGCGAACAGGAGCTGAAGGGCTACGCCTGCCGCCACTGCTTCACCACCAGTATGTCCCAGTCCCTGCTGCCTTCTCCCCTCTGCTGCTGCCGGGGGGGTGGGTTCAGCCCGCAGGAGCAGCTCCTGTGCTGGTGCAGCTGTTCACAGCAGTGTGGGGGTGAATCAGCTCAAATATGCAGCATTCCTAACAGAGTTAATCAGGCTTTGCCATTGCAAATTAATACTGCAGTGACAAAGGAGAACCCTGAGGTAGACATTTATACAGGAATAAATCTGCATAATCCATAATCTATGTAATCAATTTGTGACATAATGAATCAGCGTTGGGCTGTGACTGTCACACACAAAACTTCCTTATGCTGCACTAAATCTCCTGTGCATCAGCCCCGTTCCTGTGGCTGTTCCTGGAGGCTGTCTGACGTTTGGGCATGTGCACAGATGGAAGTGGGAGCCCCAGAATGGGGAAGGAAATAAGAGGTTCAGAGCTCACTTCTCTTGCAGAAACCACAGCTTTGGAGAGCAACAGCAGCCTCTTAGCTCCCCACTAGAGCAGATAAGGCTTCTTTCTGTGCCTCAAAACTGTAGTTTCTTGAGCAAATACCCATAGTTTGCAAATTGAATATTGAGGATGTGCACTGGAACAGGACAAAGGTTTCCAGAAACTTCTCCAACTTTGTTACCCATAGAAAAGCAGCTGCTCTTGTAGCTGTACCTGTGTTAATAATTCAGTGTGTTTGTGAGGGGCTGGGGTACTCTGTGAGCTGCTGAGCTGTTGCTTTCCCTGCCCCAAGCCTCCAAGGACTGGCACCACGGCGGCCGAGAGAACATTTTGCTGTGCACGGATTGTCGGATTCACTTCAAGAAATACGGGGAGCTGCCTCCCATTGAGAAGCCCGTGGACCCCCCACCCTTTATGTTCAAGCCTGTGAAGGAGGAGGACGATGGACTCAGTGGGAAGCATAGCATGAGGACACGGCGGAGTCGAGGCTCGGTGGGTTTAGCCCTCTTCAGTGCAGGGGGGGAAGGGAGCCAGACCCCTAACGTGGCTGCTTTGCCATGGGCTGTGCCTGCTCCTGCTGCATTTGTGTGTGCTAGGGTGGGCTTTGCTGAGGCTTTCTCTGGAAAAGGGAGATGGAATGTCTCTGCAAGCTGTGCTGTTTCTCTGTAATGACTGGCAGCGGACTGTCAGCATAAGGGGGCACTGACAGTGTTACACATGCTGTGCTGGGACGTGTCCTCCTTCCAGCTGCAGCCTCTCACAGTTACGCCCTTGGGAAGAGTTTTAAAAAATTCGATTCTGTTCATGTGGTCTCCTCATGTTACTGGAGTTAAAGTGTCTTCCCTACAGAGAGCTCTGTTTTGCCTTTGTGGTCAGTGTGTTCTGTCACTGCATTCTTGCTCGGGTGAGGCACTGGGAGCCTTCCTGGAGGCACAGCACTTGTGAGGGCTCTGGGTGATTTATCTTGGAGTTGGGTTTAGCTGATGGAAAGCAGCAGATAGATTTCTTTCCTTGCCCTCCCCGCTGTATCGTTCTGATCATGATGGTGTGACCATTGATTGTAAAATCTTGTGAGGCTCCACTCTTGGGGAGTGGTGGCTCCATTGCTGTTTTGGTAGCCAGTCATCAAAAAACCTGCCAGAATGGCAGGGAAACAGCAATAATTATTGAAATGGACTTTACTAAGATCCCTTATTGCATAGCAGGAGTACACTGGAGCTGGGGGTTTAGACCTTGGCCTTGGCTGCTTGAATGCCAACAGATGGTATGTTTTTAGTGGAACATGGGGGTCCTCCTGCCTCATGCACTCTTGTGGGTGTGCTCTGTATTGGAACATCTTCCTAATGCCATTTCTAACAGACACTGCTAATTAAATGATCAGCACTTAATGCTTTTGAGTAGGCAGACTAAGGGTTTGCCTCCTTCTACATTCGAGTCCAGTTGAGCTTTGAAGGAAGAAGTGTAACAAGGTGAAGTGCCCCAGGTTTTTGCTGCCAGGCACTTTCAGGGGTGTGTTTGCCGTGTCCCTGCCGGGACAGAGCGCTCTGAGGGGCAGGGCAGCGCTGACCCAGCCGTGTTCTCCCCGCAGATGTCGACCCTACGCAGTGGCAGGAAGAAGCAGGCAGCCAGCCCCGATGGCCGGGCCTCCCCCATCGCCGAGGACGTTCGCTCCAGCGGCCGCAACTCGCCCAGCGCCGCCAGCACCTCCAGCAACGACAGCAAGGCCGAGTCCGTGAAGAAATCCACCAAGGTAACAAGCCCTTCCCACGGCCTGTCCTGCTCAGGGCTGCACACCTGAGGCCTCTCGGGCAGGTACACGAAATGCAGACCTCAGGAGGCCGGGGAGTCTCTCCGTGACCTGAGAAATCCTTTGTGTGTGGATAAGCCAAGAGTGGAGTGCTGGGTGCTGCTTTGTGCCTGGCCAGGGAGGGATGTGGGTGATCAGGCACTCACACAGCCTCACGTAACCTTGCTGCTCTCACGAGAAAGTAATCCCTCCATTTCAGATGCAAATGCAAGTGTTAAGCTCAGGGGAGTAATGCAGATCAGAAATGCTGTATTTGAGACAAGTAGACAGTTTTGGGGATTTTTTATAAGTAGTACTTAATCTTTGTTTACAAAAGAGTATGAACATTTAGTAATTGAGTCTACTTGTGCTACTGTTTTTCTGGAGGTGTATTTGCTTGATTGTTCAGAGCAAGCTGACAGCTGAGTCTGTTTAAATGAATTAAGTGCCTTTCCAAGAGAATTCTAAAGAAACAAAGCCACATGAAGCAGGAAGGCTTACCATTAAGCAGCGTGAATTGAAAAGTTGCAAGTTAAAAATAAATATTAAAAAAAAATTCAAAACTGGAGTATGGAGCAAGTTTTCACATTATAAAACTGAAAACTTGGCAGAATTTGAAGTTAGGTAATTATGTGATGCACTGAACTGTTCCAGGCCATGGGAGAAGGTAGTAATCTCAGAATAGCTATTCCCTGTTAGCTCTGTATCTGAGGGGATCTAAAAATATTCCTCTCAAAATATCAAGAGTAGAGCAAGACTTTCATGTAGCAGAAAGAGGCTTATCCTGTCTCCTGCAGAAATTCTTGGTCCATCTTGCACCAGTTAATAACTGGTGTTGGTCTCTGTTGGAAGGGTTACCTGACCTGGTTGATCTGCTGTGAGTTCCTGATGGGGTTTGGCCTTGCAAAGCTCTGTTTAAAATATGCCTTGAGATGAGGAATACTTTATTCCCCTTTTCTTTTTCCTACTAGTTTGATGTGTATTGGATTGCTCTTAAATGCTGTGTCAGCTCTTGAGTTCTCCTGCTCCTTAATGTGTGTTAAATATGGTGGCACTGGCATACACTCAATTTACTTTTGCATTTACATCACTGGTAACTGTTGTGTTCTGTGTCCTTTGTGGCAGAAGATAAAAGAAGAGGTGTCTTCTCCTCTCAAGAACTCCAAGAGGCAGCGGGAAAAGGCAGCATCCGACACGGAAGAACCTGACAGGTCCAATGCCAAAAAATCCAAAACTCAAGTGAGTCCCACGGAGGAGTATTTCCTCTTAGGAGATTGGTTTGAGATGGGGAGGGGGTGCAAATCCGGTAACAAACCAAAAACACGAAATCAATATAAGCCACAGCAAATTGTAACCTAATCTGTAGCTGGAAAGCAACCAATGTTATAATGTGTTCCCTCTGCTGAAAACAGTGGAGTTGGTTTTTTTCCTTTTAGTATCAATACCAACGATATAGGAATACACTTGGATTATTTTACACCTCCTTCCTCCACGTTTTTTTTAAATTTAAATTGGGCTTTTTGTCTTCTGTGACAAGTTAGAAGACCATCACTGGAATTGTCACAGGACAAATCTTTTCCATTTCTGGTCACCCTCACAGTGAAGAAGTGTTTTGCTGTGTGGAGCAGGACCCTGTATTTCAGTTTGTTCCTGTTGCCGCTGGGCACTGTGGAAAGGATCCTGGCTCTGCTGTCTGTGTGCCTCCCTTGGAGATTTGTGTTCCTGTGCTCCTAGAGGCCCCGTGGGGTTCAGAGGCTGCCTGCAGCTGTGTGTGCACAGCACGTGTGATTGATCCCATCCGCGGCACACTGGGAATGCCTTGCTGTGCTTTTCCTGGGCACAGTGGTCACTGTTGCCTCTCCCCACAGGAGATCAGCAGGCCAAACTCCCCGTCGGAGGGAGAGGGCGAAGGGGAGAGCTCCGACAGCCGCAGCGTCAACGACGAGGGGAGCAGTGACCCCAAGGACATCGACCAGGACAACCGGAGCACGTCCCCCAGCATCCCCAGCCCCCAGGACAATGAGAGCGACTCGGATTCCTCGGCTCAGCAGCAAGTGCTGCAGGCGCAGCCCCAGGTGCTGCAGGCCCCGAGCAGCTCTGCCCAGGCCGCCGCTCCCACCCCGCCAGTGCCGGCCCCGCTGCCGGCGCTGCCGCCCACGT